>SNQJ01S0003574.1:169185-179317 GCA_010110895.2 Picea sitchensis
ACTTATAATATAAAAATAAAAATAACTTATTTGTAACAACGAGTTTTTACAGAAAGTTAGAGAAGGAAGATAATAATCAAAATAATCAAGACAAATGACCCAATTATATATGTTATTATTGCTAAGCTTGGTGCTACCTATTCTATTTTTATATCTTCTTTTCACTCCATTGGAGAAGCCCTTGTTAGTCAAGGGGATACTTACAAAATGCCCTCTTATGAATCTTTTTCTAATTCTTTCATTAGAGAACAAGATAAGCTCTTACACCTTGGAGTGATCAACACTACATATACATCCAACAAAGCTCTACTGGCACAACATAATGATAAATCTTTGAATCCAAATAAGCAACATCCTCGCAACAACAAATAAAACAAGGGCCTCAAACCCTCTGATAGCTCTTACTCCTGATGGTGATAAATTAATTAAATCAAAAGGCAAGAAGACCGAGAGGCATTGTAATGTTTGTGAGCAAGATGGTCATCTAGAGCCTAAATGTTTCAAAAAGTTGGAAGTCTTGAGAGTAGCAATGGAAAATCACAACATTAATCTTGATTCTTCTTCTTCTAGCTCTTCTTCTCATGGACATGCACTTTTCGCTTCTGATTTTTCCTTCAATGCAACATCTACGTCTTCTTCTAATGAGTGGCTTATTGATTATGAAGCATCTTATCACATGGATAAGGATAAAACCATCTTTTATGCTCTTAATGAATATAACACCAAACAAATACATGTTGATGATGATAGACCTCTTAGTGTTGTAGGGTTTGGAACAAGAAAACTAGATTGATTTATTACGTGTTCCAAGTCTTTATTGCAACCTTCTATCAGTGTATAAGATCACTCATTTAGGTGAATACAAAACAATGGAATTTTCACCTCACCAAGTTGTAATCAATGATTTAAAAGATCCTAAGCACATCCTGTCAATTGTAATTGTTGATGATGTTACTAGGTTGCACACATTCAACCACTTTATGTCATCATCTCTTACATAAGTTTTTATCACTCATGACAATGACTTGAACAAACTTTGGCATTAGTATTTTGGCCATTTAAACGATCACTTGTTACAACAACTATGTAATTAGAATATAGTGATTGATCTTCCTTGTTTCTTTCAAATATGGTGTTTGTTCTAGTTGTGTTCTCGACACACATCATCAAGACAATTTTGACAAACATGCCTCTTAGCACTCCTTGACCTTCTTGCAGGTTGTTCATAGCGATTTGTGTGGTCCGCTTCCTTTTTATTCATTCTCTGGGTTCAAGTACTTCTTAACTTCCATTGATGACTTCTTTATATGCACTTGGGTTTGTTTCTTAACACCCAAGTTTGAAGTTTTTGATATTTTTTTGGCCTACAAGTCATTGTGGAAAACAATTTGGACATTAACTTTGGAAGTTAAGAACATATAATGGAGGCGAATATGTTTACAATGAATTTACAACTTACTGCACTGCATAGGGCATTTAAATGCAATGCATCGTTCCATATACACCAGAACAAAATGGTATTGTTGAGAGAAAAAATCACACATTAAAGGAAATGAAAAATTGTATGATCCAATCTAAGGGATTAAGTCATCATTTTTGGGTGGAAGCCATTAATTGTGCAAATTACATGGTCAATTGTACTCTCGTAAAGGTTTTACAATAAATAATAGTAGAAGAAGCATGAATTAAAATTAAACCAAATGTAAGCCACTTTTGTGTGTTTGGTAGTGAAGCATGGGCTCACATTCCCGGTGAGAAAAGGAAAGCATTATAGCCTAAGAGTGAGAAGGGCATTTTTATTGGGTATTCTATAGATGTATAAGGTTATACAGTTCTTCAACTCCAGTCTAGTGAAATTATTATAAGGGGAGATGTTGGTTTTGATGAAGGTCTCTCGACCTATGAGCTTAATTCGATTGGTGTGCCATCTTCGTCTTGCGAATCATCTTCGATGGTTATGATATATTCTATTCCCAAAATTTATGTGAGTGTTCCTATTCTGGTTTCTTCTCCATACAATGACACCAAGGATGGAAATCTACTTCTGCTTGCTCACCTTCCTCTAGTTGGGTTCATTGAACACGAACTTGCACCAACACCACAACTTCCTAGATAGGTTAGTACAACAAAATAAGTGACCGGTTATCTTGCCAGCGATCCTTCAAATTGCATCGTACACATACATAATTCCAGCAAACCTCCTCTCTACTGGCTCAAGTTTTAGAGACTCGTGACCCAAAAACATTTCCAGAGATTCTAGCCATCCAGATTGGGATGCAACAAGGAATGAAGAACATCATTCCTTAATGGTGAATGATACTCGGGATCTTGTACCTCCTCCAAAAGGAAGAAGATTTTCCAAATGTAAATGGGTTTATAGAACTAAGTATGCATCAGATGGAAGTGTTGAAAGACATAAGGCTCAATTAGTTGCCAAAGGATTTTCTCACGTAGGAGGCATTAACTATATTGAAACCTTTACCCTGTAGCTAAAATGAATTATATCCACCTTGTTCTAGCTCTTGCCGCCCCATATAAATGGAATGTCCATCAAATGTATGTTAAATATGCCTTCTTGCATGGGGATTTGCAAGAATAAATTTGCATGGAACAACCTCCTTGATATATTTAGAATAACTTCAGCCTTGTTTTCTACCTTGAGAAATATTTCTATGGCCTTAAGCAATCTCCTCAGGCTTGATATCCTAAAATGGATAGCTTTCTTACTAAAACCAACTTTTCTAAATGTCATTTTGACCCCAATGTCTATTCTGAGAAAATAAGTAACCATCTCACAATACTTGTTCTTTATGTTGATGATGTTATACTCACTGGTAGTGACCCCTAACTTTTAACCCATGTGAAATCCAACCTTACGAAGAAATTTAAAATGAAAGAATTAAGACACTTGCATTATTTTCTTGGTCTCCAGGTCTTGTAATCCAAGGAAGGAATTTCCCTTTCCCAACTTAAGTATGCATGTGGCCATCTTTACCGCTTTCACATGGAAGATATTAAACCAATTTTATTTCTCTTCCAGTCTATAGCCAAACTTGTTGCCACCTATACTACACCCAAAGTAGATGCCACTTTGTACCATAAGTTAGCTAGTAGCCTTTTGTATTTGACTCATACCCATCTTGAAATTTCTTTTGAAGCTGGTCTTGTTGCTTGGTATATGCCAACACCCCATGAGAACCATTTGAAAGTAGCAAAAATGATACTTTAATATATTTGGGGTAGAATTCAATTTGGGATACATTACAATTCATGAGGGACTCCTTTCTTGTTTGGTTTCACTAATTTTGATTACATTGGTGACCCTGATGACTAGAAGTCTACTATAGGTTATTTTTTCAATCTTGGTTTCAGACCTATCACTTGGGCTTGTAAAAAGCAACATGCCCTTGCTCTTTCTTTCGCAAAACCAGAGTATTGAGCAACAATTAGTGCAAGTCGAGATGCCTTATGGCTTCGATAGATCCTTTCAAAGTTTGGATTCTAGTAGCAACTCTTACCACACTCTAGTGTGGCAATCGAAGTGCCATTCAACTCACCAAAGATCTGGTTCAATAATAGTTCAACGCAACAAACAAATTGAGCTACACATGCACTTCATTGCAAAGCTTCTTCAAGATCATGTTCTCAAAGTCCAATATTGTCTTGCAGATGATCAAGTTGCAAACATTTTCACAAATTTTCTTACATAACCAGAGCTTTCCAAATTTCTATCTATGTTAGGAGCTCAAGAAGTTTCCATTAATCAGGGATAGGCTCCAATGCCTCCTTCCTTCTCTTATTGTGTCACATTTGTAAATCCTTCAAACTTATCCCAAGTTGTTCTCAAGGATGGGTGTTGGGATATTTAGACACTTAAGAGTTAGTTGAGATCAACTTAGTCTAATGTGTCTTTAGGTAAAGTGTGTTTTTAGCATGTTTCTTTAGTATGCATTATAGTTAACTAATCCGATAATCATTATTATGTTCTAGACATAAAGTGATCGGATAATTTATCTCCTCCTCAATTCTAACTGCTATACTAATATGTGGCTTGACACCTGATTGGTCCATGATCTCTATTTAAACAACATGGAGGGTCATTTGTTGATGATCCATTGTGAGAAACTCATATGTATATTATTTTCCTTTTGTGCTAATATATTGCCTCGAGTGACAACATTGGTTGGGGCTATGGATCGTTTCCCTCTTTGAGGGTTTTAACCACACAATACATTGGTGCACTATTCTTTAGTCTATTTGTGTGAGTGGTTACCTCAAGGTGTTCGACTTGTGTGGATATACCTCATTCATCAAACAAACCCTCTATCTCATCTCCTTTGGTTCAACAATACTATGTTGCTCGAACTTCAACGTCTAAAATTCCCCAACAAAAAAATTCATGCAATTGATCTAGGGTTTGTGCATGAGCCAACAAGCACTTTGTTTGCATTTCATGTGTTAAAATTCTGGTATGCTCATTTAACCATAGACAATGTCACAACATTGTCACCCAACCATAGGCATTCACTATGCCACTCCTGAGCACACTAACCTTTTCTTAGATAGAATGATTATGGCGAGTCCACACTAGAACCAACCGATAAACCCTAACTAGAAACACCATTGTTGCAAAAACAACACAATAACAAGAGAATGTACCTCTATTAATAGAAGTGTACCTTTACCAAGAGAAGCACACAAGAGAGATACCAAAAAGACTGATATTACACCATGGCAACTGCTGCACCACCCTCTCCAGACTTGTGCCTCCTTCTACTACAACTGCAATTGTTTCTCTTCAAACTTGCGCCCTCCTTCTACTGAGTGAGAGTATATACAAATGAGGAGCTCCTAGCCTCTATTTATACTAGTTTGCCAAGGTGTCTTTTCATGTGGGGCCGACCTCACTTTTTCGAGCCTTTTAATACTTTATTATTATTCTCTTTGGGCTGACTTCTCTTCTAGGGTTTTCACACATCTGTTTAATGGTTCTCTTGCTTTTGAAATATTCTATTCTAAGTACAAAGGTTACACTTGGAGGTTAATACCTCCCGCAACTACCAAAACATCAACACTGCCTCTTAGCTAGGGAGGTATTAACTAAGATGTTCTTCATGTAATGGTCTCAAACACATCCATCCATCTCACATGGCATGGGTGACTCACATGGTCTTGCAAACTATTCTACAAGTAGCATCACCATATCCACATAGGCTATATCATGATCAAACATATCATGTAACAAGTAGCATGGCTCAACATGCCATCTCATTATCAAACAGATCATGTAACAAGTATCACCATCATAGCCACACAAGCTTTGTCATAGTCACTCGTACAAACTATCTTATGGTCATGTCACAGTCATGCAGTTGGGGTCTCATCATCCTTCTAGGATTTATGTCATCACAAAACCTCAACTCGCTAGCTCACACAGAATCTGGCATCTAGTTCATAAAGAACTAGTAACTTGTCAGCACACACTGAATCTGGCATATAGTTCATAAAGAACTAGTAACTCATCAACTCACACAAAATCTTACATCACAAGAAGTTTTGTAACCACACACAACATGCATCCAGAGTAGTAACTGACATAAACTGAATCCCACTAGTTGGCACAACAGTCATGATGGGACTTTCTTCTGGTCCACAATAACTAGGCACCAGATCTACAGTCATAGAAACAACCATCTTATGCAGAACTAGGTAACGGGGTGACTAAGTCTCATATGGAGTCACACAAACATAGTTCTCACATGAATAAGTCCTCAAGGGGCTAAGTCTCGTGTGGGATCCTAGAGGTTGCGCTCTCGTATGAATAAGTCCACCAGTTGGCACACCAATGTAACATGTGTACCTAACTATTTAACTGGAGTAGCAATATCTCAGCGTACCAAACTATTTCATTGGAGTAGCTATGTGTAACAAACTATTTCACTGGAGTAGCAATATCTCTGCGTACTAGACTATTTCACTGGAGTAGTTATGCGTACCAGACTATTTCATTGGAGTAGCAATATCTCAGCGTACCAGACTATTTCACTGGAGTAGTTATGCATACCGGACTATTTCACTAGAGTAGCAATATCTCAGCGTACCAGACTATTTCGCTGGAGTAGCTATGCATACCAGACTATTTCATTGGAGCAACAATATACCAGACTATTTCACTGGAGTATATGTGTACTAGGCTATTTCACTGGAGTATATGTGTACCAGGCTATTTCACTGGAGTAGTAGACCTGCATACCAAACTGTTTCACTTGAGTAGCAGACGTCCAACACACTAGGTTGGCCCTCTAGCTGTCTCGGAGGCATGATTTTCCCGAAGGATTTGCGTGAAGCCTCCAACCACACAAACCAGTTGGGCCTCCATGGATAGGAAAACACGCTCTCCCCAAAGGATCTACATACACATCATCCTGACTGGTGCCACAGTCAATGCCCGGTCATGACCACCTATGGTACACACTATACCATGTTGTTATCTGGAGTTACATTTGTAACACGTCATACCCTATCACAAGGGTACATCCTTTCAGACCACACCAAGCTTGTCCCTGAAGTACTCAAACTTCACCTTTGACAGAGGCTTGGTCAGCACATCAACTACTTGATCATTCGTAGCCACATACCGGAACTTCATCGCTCCTCTCTGCACCATATCCTTGATACAATGATACATGATCTCGATATGCTTCGACTTGTCATGAAACATTGGGTTCTCTGACAACTTCACACATCTTTGGTTGTCACACCAAATTCAAGTCACCTCTAACTCGATATCAAACACACCAACTAGCATCTTCCGAAGCCACACTACTTCACTGTTATGTACTCTGCCTTAGCTGTACTGAGCGCTACACTAGATTGCTTTCTGTTGAACCATGAGATCATACCTGATCCCAGACTGAAACGACATCCAGATGTACTCTTCCAGTCTGCAACACTACCAACCCAATCTAAATATGTGTACCCATGCAGTCTAATCTCACAACCTGCATCATAGTCGAGTCCATAATCCACTGTACCCTTCAGGTATCTCAACACATGTTTTTCCACAACCAAGTGAACACGTCTTGGCTCAACCATATACTGACTTAATGTGTTCACCGGAAAACATATATCCGGTCTCATGTTCGTCAAGTATATCAATGAACCAACCAATTGTCTATACATAATGGCGTCCATTATCTCTTAATAAGTATCACAAAACAACTTAAGATTCGTCACCATCGGGGTAGGCATGGCCTTGAAATCCATCGTCCAAAATCTCTTTAGGATCTCCATTGTAGAATTTTCTTGATTAAGGCAAATCCCATCCAGTCTTTGCCATACCTATAGACCCAAAAAATAATGCATTATACCCAAGTCCTTCATCTCAAACTCTGAAGCAAGCGTTTTCTCACATTCACCAATGAACTTCTCAACACATGATAGAAACAAGTCATCCACATATAACAATGACATCATTGGTCCACCATACACAACCTTGTAATAAAGGTTGGAATATGCTTTACTCTTGGTAAAGCCCAAGCTCATAAGGAAACTGTCTGATCTGGCATATAATGCCTTGGGTGCTTGCTTAAGCCTGTACAAAGTTTTCTTCAGTCTGCAAACATGAGACTCCTTCTCACGTACCTTTTGGCTGCTCCGTGTACACTTCTTTTGACTACTGGAGGAAGTATCTCATCGTAATCTTCTCCCTCTTGTTGGGAGAATCCTCTGGCCACAAATCGGGCTTTGTACATCTCTATGTTGTCATCAACAACATGTTTGATCTTGGAAGTCATCACTAACTTCTCTTCTGGTCTCGGAACCAAGACAAAATACATATCCCAGTCCTTCTGACTGACTTCCTCCTTTGTTACTGAAACAAAGGAATCTTCCCAAGAGGTCTCATATCTCCTTGAAGCCTCTGAAGCTTCAATCTAGTATCCTCAACTCATGTCACCTGTTTGTTAGTCCTGGAAGACATCTCTCTTTCCCATCTAGATTTGAGGAGGAATACTTTCTGAATGAAAGTCTCTAAGCCACTGAATCTCTCTGAGATCAAGCTCACTTCGAGTCTCCATGCTTCCTTTGAAGCTTGGCTCCCTCTGAGTCTATATAATCTTTGGAGCGATCTGCTCCCTCTGCATGTGTTGACCTCCTCTGAAGTCTGATATCCTATGAATTGTCCTAGGGAGGCTGCTCCTCCCTATTAGATCACGAGGGCTAACTCCCTCTGAACTCTAGCTCTTTCTGAGCTGGTACTTGGTTGGACCGCCTACCTCACCACTGGTGGAGCCATTTGCTCCTCATGATATGGCTCATCAATGCTATATATCTTTGCATCCTGCAAAGTGTCACGGGACCATGCTAGTCTCTTCTTGGTTACTACAACGATTTTGGGTAGGCCCTTCTGCCTCTAATAACTCTTCCTAATGATCTGAAGAGTGATCAACTGAACTAGAGGGATTTGTTCAATCATCTTTGGATCCTTTTGCTCCTTACAATCAATCTCCATATGAGATACTTTGTATCTTGCAAAAGTACCTTTCTTCGTCCTCTTTTTCTTTGGTACATGGATGTATATGGTCGTGTATACAACTTCTTATCTGGATAGTCTGCTCCATGTCTCAAACTAGAGACCATCTGATATGTTGCCTTCTACAAGCGTCACTATAGTTTTCCTCGGATTTATCATCTGTGACCTACCCGGAAGAAGACCAACAATGAGGGAAAACAATATACAAGAATAATACTCCTATGAAAACAATAACGAGAACAATCGTCACAGTAGCTCCTTCTCAGAGCTATCACTTGTGACCTGCCAGGAAGCAAAACAAGAAATATCTCCTAGAGGAGATGTTAGTTCATCTTGCAAACAAGTACAATAAGCATTTATATCAATAGTACTCATGTGCTACCGAGTAATCATTGTATCTAGTAGTAATAAAACCTTTAAAAGATTAATGTAGCAATTATCAAACTTGATATGTGCAAATTCAAAACTTATCAATTTAATCAATCAAACCTGGAGTGTGTTGTTCCTCTGAGTGTGTTGGATCTAACATCCCTCTGGATCTACGATTTTTGCTTGAACACAAGATCCCTTCTTCTGAAAATGCCTTCAAGATAGTGATACAGTTTAAACATATACAAGTACATACCTCTGGTAGGAGTGGAAAACAACGACATGTGACGACAAATCCTAAAACTTCAAAAGTGCTCCAACTTGCAATCTGAAAGTAGTTGGAGATGCTCTAGGGTAGGGCGCACAACCAAACGTTAGGCCCAACACTTCACAGAAACTTTCACTACAACTACTGCGAAGCAACTGGCACGAAGCAATTGTCCCTGCAGCTGCAAATAGTACTGCATACCTAGGGTTTTATGAGAAAACCCTATTTTCTCAACTTCATCAAAATTGCAGATCTGATCAGGGGAAAAGATGTGCCCTACTAAGGTGACCTTCTTGGTGGGTTCAGTAAGTGGCCAACGAACTTGATAAGGGGGGAAACTAAGGATCTTCCTTCCAGCGGTTAGACTGTTACGAAAGAAACTAGCTCTTGTTAATGTTTAAGCCATTATTATAGTTGTTTGCATTTCATTAGATAACAATAGCATAATCCAAGATCACTGAGAAATACACAATCACAAGAGACACACCATTTATCCTGGGAAACCCTCTAGGGAAAGAAAACCCATCAAAACTTCCTTAATATAGATAGCCAATACAATGCTAAGAGATCTCTTAAACAAATACATAAAGTCCTCTCTCAGATATGTGCCACTCTCTCTCTCCTTCTTCTCCAGCAGATCTGAAACTTATCTCTCAATGAACAAGTGAGTTGTGTGTCTAAGTGAGGCACTGGCCTCTTTATTTATACAAGTCTGGCACGTGTGAAGTGTCTCTTCACTGGCAGGGCCAACTTCTCAAATTGGGTGGGTAAACCCACCTTTATTATATTTCTGGGCCTCTTTATTATCTGTTGGGCCCGACTTCTTATTCTACCTATTACAATTGTCTTTTGACCAATCCGCAAAAAGGGATTTGGTCCTATTACAATAACCGACATGATCAATCCACAATGGGGATTGATCCGATGAATAATATATCAAATAATAATTAGAATACTCTTTG
>SNQJ01S0003575.1:0-19243 GCA_010110895.2 Picea sitchensis
GTGTCCCATTCTTCCGATTTGTATTTGGCATGAGCTCAAAGCTCTCTTCTAGATCTTTTCTAATTTGATGAGGGGAGCTGCTCCTATTATCCCAAGGCGTGGAAAAGTTGAGTTAAAGCATTAATTTATTCATGTTCCTAATCCCGTTGATTTTATGGGGTCTTCTCAATGGACTTTCTAGAAGGCCTGGAAAAGTTGAGTTAAAGCATTAATTTATTCAAGTTCCTAATCCCGTTGATTTTATGGGGTCTTCTCAATGGGTTTTCTAGAAGGCGTGGAATGGGCTCTGTTACCAAAAAAGAAATTCCGATATTTTAATTGACTATTCAATGAGAGATGTCGATATTTTAATTAATGGTTGTGGGGCTTAATTGACTATTCAATTTGAGATATCGATATTTTATTTGTAATAATCACATCGACAACGTAGTGGCAATTGATTTAATTTGTGATGATCAATGGTTGACTTTTTTTTTTTCTATGTTCGCTGAATGACTAAAACTGCAATCCAGATAAACTCAGCCGAAAACATAGACCAAATCACATAGTGGATTTATGTAGTTGTGAATACACTTACAATTAAGAGATAAAATATAGAAAGAGATTCACCGAGTTAAATGGCTTTCATTTTGAATAGAGAACGTATTATTTCAGTGTGAGAAAGATTTTGTGAAATTTTAGATTTTAAAATGTAAAAGATAATGGTAATTATATATATATATATATATATATATATAAATATAATTTTTAAAATATATTTTAATAAATTTTAATAATATTTGATAAAATGGATTGATCTTTTTAAGTTGATTTGAAAAACAGTCTTTTTAGACTCTCGTCTGGAGAGGTGAGAGGCAGTTCCTCGCCTTGCCAACCGATGGGGTGTAGGTATAGTTTCTTAGCAACGAGTGACACAGCAAACGAAAGTTAAAAAATAAGGAGTAAGTTAACTTGGGAACCATCTTCCCTTCCCTCTCGAGTGTTCTTTTCAGCGAGTCTTTTTGTTATGTTGTTCTAAATGTTTAGTGAATCTAAAATTTTGGTCTATTTTTTTTTAGCATCTGAGTTGATTGAAAAACGGATCTGTTTGCTTTCAAGTTAATTTATTCCATTAAAATAATAGCAAAAGATAAACATTTAGTTACCCTTTCAATAATATAAAGTAGAAAAAGTAGACAGAGAAAAATGGGTGTTGTCTGAGTCAACAAAGAGATATGCTACTTCTCTCCTGCTTACCACCGATAAAATATTGGGTCATTTTCACTTTATTAATTATTTTAATTTTGATTATAATTTTTAAAATAATTAAATTTATGGATAGATTTTATATATTTTTCCAATTTTAAATATGCTTATTTTTTCAGATTCTAAATATATGCATATTTGTTTATGAGTATCATTTTCATTATAACTAAATTGATGGATTTTATCTATTTTTCTAATTTTAAGTGTATACAAGTTGATGATTTAATTTTTCATAAATATATATAAGTAAATTTTATTTATTTATATTATATATAAGTGGATAAATTTTATTTATTTATATTATATATAAATAAATAAAATTCATTTAAAATAAAGAATCATCACATTTTCTTATTATTATTATTTTAAAAACATAAAAAGTATTATTTTTTGGGATTAATTGCTTAGAGTAAGTCATTAATCTATGACCCATATTCATGAGTATTAATTATTAATATGTTGCAATGGGAAAGCCTCTCTATGATTAAATAATAAGAGTGAAGGGAGCTCTAACTAGATAGTTCATAAGACACAATACTTGTTAAGGTTTTGCAAATAGGGTAGCAAGCTAAGTGAGTTTGATTGTGGGGAAAACTCTACAATTAAGCGTGCTTGAGCCAGATGCATCTTGAGATGGATGACCACCTCGGAAGTCTTGGTTACCGCATAGATGTTATATACTTTAGATTTTAAAATATCCAAGAGTAAGATAAAAAATCTCATCTCTAATGTACAAAAACTCACCTTTTAAAGTTAAATGAAGATGATCTCTCAATAAGTTAAGCTCCAAATACAATAAACTCCACACCCCTCATAAGGAAGAATCCATCCTTATTTATAACTAACAAGATAACTCTAATCATAACAACCTCCTAATCTAGTGGACATTATTTAATGAGGCCCCATTACATTTAGTCAATACTAATTACCATAATGAGCCTTATTTAATAATAACACAATCCACCTTACATTGAATGGCCTTCAGAATTATTGTACTCTACTATGGGCCCCAAGGGCCCCATTACACACCTATCGAGGATCTCAACATTCCATTCCCCTTAGAAAAATGTTCCCCTCACAAGAAGCAAGTGCTAACCACCAAGTTAAAATAGTCCAACAAGCTCCACCATAAACTTGGGTCCCATGTACAAGTGATAACCACTATGATAAAGTAGCCAGTGGTAGACACTAAGATAAAATAGTCCAACAAGATCTACCATAAAATTGGGTCCCATATACAAGTGATAACCACTATACTAAAGTAGTGAGTGTTCCATGTATGAGTACCTACAATACTGAAGTAATCCAAGGAGCTCAGCCATTAACCCACCTTCAAGGTCTAAGAGATCACCCTTACTCCCCACTGGATATACTTAAGCTCAATACTTGGTTGAGAATGATGCTCCAAATTCCTAACAAAATCATGTGGATCCAAATATATCAAAAAACGTGTCCACTTAAGTGCAAAAAGTCAGATGTGGATCTCTAAGACACACTACTAATGAAGAATAGACAACTTGAAAAAGTCAAAGTCATAAGTAGTTCTTGACTTCCCTCCATAAGGTTCTCTATATAAAAAAGAGTTATCAAATAGAAATTGAAATTAATTCTTATCCTATAAATGACAACTATCCATGTACTAGTCATCACAATTATCCTCTATGTCATACTAAACATAGATTTCTCGGCTATATCATATATTTCATATATTTCTCAGTTATACCCATTAATGAAAAAAGATATGTGATACCTAAGATATCTAGTACCATACTAAAAAATAAATATTGTAACAACATTTACAATCAAGAGAGATGAAATATAAAGAAAGAGAGAGAGATTACATGATAAGATAAAATATAAAGAAAGAGAGAGATTACATGATAAGATAAAGGTAAGATATATCAAATAAAAGCACAGTCATTGTTTTATCATCATATGTGGTTAGTAAAATGAAATCTCATTGTTATATCATGCATGATTAATAAAATAAAAAATTATGCGAAAGAGTTGGTTTTTAAAATATATTTATTGGAATGTGAATTTTTTAAAGCATGGGAAATTTGTAATTTGTTAGAGTGATTTGGGGTAGGTCTAAGTCAAACATTTATGACATGGTTGACATGTTTTAATTTTTGTTTATTCTAATGATTAATGTAATTTTTTTTAACCATGAGAATTCTATAATTTGTTAGAGAGTTAAACCAATTGGTTGTCACTATGATCTAAAAGTATATCAAGAATTTGTGACTTGGCTAGATTTACTTGGCCAAGATGACTTTTCTTGAAATGTGGAATGGGATTTGCTATTAACTACGTGTTGAGCGCTCAACACACCCTAAAATATTTTATGAAATTTTGTCACTTTTGGGTACCACTTGTTTTCTCTATCTGAATTGAGTTCACTATGGAGGGATGGATTATTTTGTTTTCATGACTCTTATCGATCAAATCAGATTTGTTTGAACCGGTTAATATGAAACTGTGTGTCTAAAAGAACTTGGAATTCTAACTAATAATCTGTAGCTAATGTTGTAACTAGAGCACTTATGTTCATAGTCGACAAGATCCAAGCAGCTAAAATAACCATACAGTAACAACAATCGTCGATCGTTGATATACCATTGGCATCGGTAAAAAAAAGAGAAAGTTTCTGCTAGTTGCTCACCAAGAGATTTAGGATTTAGCCGATTTCCCATCGGCATCGGCGAAATACCATAGGACTAAATGTTGACATGAGCCATGATAAACCCCCGATAGCCGATGGAGGATGCGTTTGTTCGGGTTCGGTGAAATATCAAAGGGTTAAATCATTCAAAATTTCCACATTGACACATTGTCGATCGCCGATCCCCGATGTACCATTGGCATCAACAAATTTCGAGGGGGTTAATCCGGGAGCACTTGGTTAATCTTATCGTTGATCGTCGATCCTTGATACTTTTTTGCGTTGGTAGGGTAGGATCTATTGTTAAAATGATTAGCTAAGGAAAATTCCCCGATTCCAAATATCACGATTGAATGAAGACGCCAGTTTCAAGTGCCATGTGTCTTTGCCGCGTAGGCTTTTCATACGGTCTAGTTTCGTCCCAAGTCACCTTAGGTTTCCCTGGGTCCTAGTCACACTTTTGAGTCAACTTTTCCACGTTAGCTCTGTACGACAAGATGGATCGACATCGGGGTTTTTGTTAGGAGATATCAATGAATGATGTTTAAAGAGAAGCCCCGACTCCTGATCCACTAGTTAGATTAGAGAAACGATGGGATGTTTTCATCATGAGATACGATCGGGTTCTGCCATTTAATAAGCTAGTTAATGTTTCGCCCCACATACATTGTTACCCCGTGCGTCGATTGAACAACGGAAATTTGAAATTGTCGATAGACCACGTTATAGCCCATGCCCGCGTCGCCGACCTACTATCAAATTTAATTTTAAACATAATGAAGATCTGGTGGAAGATTTTGTAGAACCACACTCATGTCCCGAATTGAATAGTTGATGCAACAAGGTAAGTGTTGGCATGTTTTCAGACAAAAGGCAGAGTAAGTTTGTTGGCATGTTTAATAGGCAGAGTATTCTTGTCATTGATGGAAAGATCAGAGCATGCATCGATGGCAAAACAGGAACAAAGTAAGATCAGGAGGAATTAGCACAGAGTCGAACGCAGTGCGAAGGTGTGCTTGTTGATGATCGAATGGCAAGATCGAAGTGTTGGTCAAACTCCATTTCGGAGTTTCGGCTACCGGGATTTCGGATACCGGGAGATGGAGATGTCAAGGACTCTCACTACAGGAGTCCCGAAGTCGCGAAATGCGAAACGCCGATGTGATGTTAATCAAACTCCATTTCGGAGTATTCGGCTACCAGGATTTCGGATACCGGGAGATCGAGATGTCAAGGACTCTCACTACAGGAGTCCCGAAGTCGCGAAATGAGAAATGCCGATGTGATGCTCATTTGAGTCCATTTCAGAGTATCGGATACCGGGAGATGGAAGTGTCAAGGACCCTCACAACAGGAGTCCCGAACTCGCGATATGCGAAATAACCTTAGCCGCCGGATCGAGGATTGATATGGACCGTTGATCAAACACAACGAAGGTCGTGAAGTTTTGAATTCACGAAAATATCTGGACCGTTGGGTCCATAGGACATGTGGTGAAAGATTGTCATTTCACTGATTGCAAAGTCAAAGGAACGAAGTACTCCAACATCAGGAACTCGCGACATGCGAAATCGCGAAATGCCGAAATGCAAAATTATGAAAGGGGCTAACAACTAAAGTCCATTTCAGAGATCGTGACTTGGAGAGTCGAGATGCTTCGCATCAGGAACTCGCGACATGCAAAATCGCGAAATGTCGAAATGCGAAATTGTGGAAGTCGCTAACAACTAAACTCCATTTCGGAGATCGCGACTTGGAGAGTCGAGATGCCTCACATCAGGAACTCGCGACATGCGAAATCACGAAATGTCGAAATGCAAAATTGTGGAAGGCGCTAATAACTAAGCTCCATTTTGGAGATCGCGACATGGAGCGCCAAGTTATCTCATCACAAGGAATGTCGAAATGCCGAATTGCGAAATGGAGAAATAAACACGAGATTCATTACATAATCCAACGGTGTAGGTGAACTTGAATATGATCGGAGGGCTACTGTTCCATCTCACAGTTAATTGATCAGTTACGAATCGGTTAGCAAAATTGATTCATGATTCTTGATCGATTGGTGTTTCAGTTGCTGAGACGTTTTCTCTGCCTAAGAAGATTCGCAGTGTAACTGTCGTGGTGGTTGTGCATAAAAGAAAAACATAGAGATTGTGCAATGTTGGTTGTTTTGACTGAAAAATGAGTTGAACTGTAGAAAGGTAAAACTACAGTATGCACAGTGTGAAGAAAGCTCAGAGAAAAGGAACATAACCTGAACAGAAGAGAAAAGGGGAAGAGAGAAAAATGTACACATATCAAAGAGCATGAGAAGGACAGAGAAAGAACAGATGGGCAGAGACAACAAGTCAAGCCCAATATGAACAGAGAAGAAGAATAGTGTAGCAAAGAAGAATTGCAGAACAATGAAGAAGTGGTAAGAGTTGATTTATCTGAGTTATTGGTTATTCAATCATTTATTTGTAATCAGGGAGGAGGGTGGTGCTAGGGAGGATTGTTGTCCTCAGAGGTTCAAGTGGGTGCTTGAACACAGGGAGTTGTAGCTTCCATATGGTTGCATCCAGAAAAACCAGGGTGGTAGGGTGGTACAAGGGAGAATAGTTGTTCTCTGTTATATAGGTTGGTGCATGTGTAACTGGAAGTTGGTGATTCCATCCAGTTGGTGCTGGAACACTCAGGGAGTTGGTGCTTCCTTCTAGTGGGTGCTAGAGAAATCATAGAGTTGGTGCTCTCAAACAAGTTGGAGCTTATAAAACAGAGGTAGTAGCCTCACATTGAGTTGGTGCTCAATTAGAGATGATGTACAGAACTTAAAAGACTGCCTATCATTTCGAAGAAGAAGAGGTTTTCTCCCTTTATGGGTTTCCTTGTGAAAATATGTCTCTGTGTATATCTTATGTGTGAGTGATGCTCATTTTTTATGTTGTCCATATGTAGTATAATATTGATGGTCACTTGGAGAGAGATTAAAAAAATGGTTTAATTGAATTAAAATTGTTTAAGCAAAGCAACAATTGATTCACCCCCCCCTCTCAGTTGTGTTAGTAATTTCAACAGTAAGTTCATCTCTGTTTAAATCATGAAAACAACTTCGAACACTTCAATTTTGCACACAAGTTTCCATTTCCAGAGCATCCGAAGAAGCAAAGCGAGCGTCTCAAGACTGCGTTGATTCTCAGACCATCAAAACCAAGTTAAGTTAGCAACATAGGTATGTGTTAAATATTATCAGTTTGACGGTCATAATTTGTTATATATCAGCATTTTCTCTTTTACACAGTGTCTAACTATGTTCTAGTTGCAGGAAAAAAATACCTCCAAGAAAGCTAACAACCATACGCTCACCGAGGGCACCTAAGTTAAAGGAGGTAGAAATTGGTGGGGGTTCTTCTCCAGGCACTGCGAGCAAGTTGGAGTACGCTCCCATGGCGAAACCGGTCATTAAAACCTCGACGAAGAAGGCGTTCATTCAACCTCCCGCGTTTGGCGATACAGAAGCAACCGCTAGGTAAAAAATAATGCTCCCACAGTGGGGAGATCTATTCAACAGAATCAACCGGGAAGATTACCAGAGTGTATCCCACACAGCGACCCAGATGTAAGGGCGCTCGACGACCAGGTTTTCCTGAATATCCGACGGTCGTACTTGCATCTGGTAGCTTGTCGAACTCCAGTATTTCCCTTCATTGCGATTTTGAGTTGGATAATTGATCATATAGATGCGCAAAAGTGCCTGATCAATGACGAGAATGATGGATGTGTTGGAGTTTTTATCCCAACATAGGTTCAAAAGTATTACAAAATTAGGGACCCAGAGGAGAGGCTGAACACAGACTTTGTGGTGAAGTTATATGAATTCCATGACACCAGTCGATTGATGGCCTCATGGTGGAAGGAAGATAAGAAATTTATAAACTGGAGAAATGGCTAGTATGGGAGAGTGAACCCGAGGGATCCATATATCTACTTGATGGTTCTAATCTGCCGAATATATGGAGAAAAGGACTGCTCCAAGTTCTCAGAAGCATGGATTCCCTTGGCATACATTATGACGATCTTTGGGATTAGCTTCAACTGGGGAGAAATTATCTCCAAGCAATTGAGCATCAGTATACAACAGGCTTAGACGCTGAAAGAAGGAGAAGCACTCACTTTCACATGGCCTCGTATTTGCTAGATGTAATATGCTCGAGTAATATATTCGTCAGGATGAATTTGAGTTGGCACATTCCAGAACTGCCTATTCATGTCTACTTCAACATCTTATGGGAGAAAAGTTACAAAAAATCTTATGCCCTTATTTGCGATGAATTCATCACCCGTGTTTATTTCATTATATTTAAAAAGGAATGCCCAAGGTTGTCTGTAGCAGCCAAGAAAATGATCTCGAAGGTAGGCCATTGGTATCTATATGAACAGACAACCTATATCAAGGTGTTCGAGGCCACTAGAGCACAACATTTACTCCCTGCTCACGTCCCAGATCGGCTCATTGTAGGAAAACTCTGTTATCAAACTATCCTACAGGGCTATAACGCCACTTTGATTAAGGACAAGAAACGGGCATTTATACCCTATGGTTTCCATGTGGGGTTTTATATAGTGAAGGACACTACTCAATCCAAACAAGAAGGTTTGATTCAGCTTGAATGCAGGTTCCTGACAGGCCGATTTCGCAAGCATGACCCTAAAGTCCTTGTCCTCCAAAACGCTTCACAAGTCTCTTCCTGTTGGCCATACGCGCATGACAAGTTCGAGGATGATATTTTTACAGAATGTGCTCAGGATTGGGAGGAGGTAGTACAAAGGAAATCCAACCCGAACATGACCAGGTTCAAAGCTATGAGCATGGATGAGCAGGTCGATACAATAAAGTAGTCGGATCAAGAAGCTCTCAGAGTTAGAGAAGAAATCAGAGCAACAGAGACCACCGAGGCACAAAGGAGAGGGTTGTTGTTACTATAAGGATCCCAGAGAGTCATCGACCAATTAGAGAATGATCCTCAAATCATAGAAATGATGAGGATCCCCTTGGACAACCCAATCATAATCAGATAGGAGCCAAGTGGCTTAGAGTCAATACAACTGGAGGAAATCCCCGGTCTAGAAAACCCTAGAGTTCCATCACCACAGATTAGATCACCTGTGACCATTCCAACTCAGCATGAGGTTTCAAGAACTCCAGGTGAAACAGGTGTGCCAAACCCCTTGTTTGATCTAATAACCATCTATGGCAATGCACAGAGTTCGTAGGTCTCCCTGGTAACTCCAATACCGATTATAGAGGAGAAAGAACTTGAGAAAACATATGCCGCAAGTCTCGATGCTTCAGTTCAAAACGTTCTGTTAGCACTGAGAGTCACCCTCAGATTGCAAGAGGATAAGCCCAATACCCATCAAAGGTTTTGTAGATGTAAATGAATAATTAAAGGTCAAATGGACAAAAACTCAGTATAAGAATGTTTTAACACAGAAGTCTGGGCTAGCATGCATAAGCAGATGAGGTTTTAATTAACTTCAGTCAGTGGTTTAAGGATAAATGTGAATATATGGAAGACTTTGGTGGGAAGGATGAACAAGTATTCTATAAGAATCAGGCCTTCTCGAAACTAGGTGAAGAAAAAGATCAGTCACGATATCCTCTTAAGACTAAAGTTAAAAACTCTAAAAACATTTACAGTAGCATCATAATAAAACTTCCATTATAACACAACTGTAACATCTCTTAAGGATCCTCCCATAATGAGCATTCAGAGTAAGAAGAAACAAGATAATGAAAAGAGGTTGACTTCTATTAATGAAAAAGTCTCAAATCTCATACATAACAAGAGAACAACTTTGTTACATCAAAACATTACAAAGGGAGCTCTGCTCAACCATTCGACCCTAACATAACATTTTTCTGATGTATTTATAACAAAAACAGTAGATAACAACTTCAGGTGCGAGCTGACCTCTTTATCCTAGAATTCTCCATAAAAAAATCCTAATATAACATCTGTACAGGTGGATCTAATAGACTGCTAGAACCAAGGAGCCTGTTGGTAAAAACTCTAGCAAAAATAACTGTCATGAAGTGTTTTCGCTTGGGCGCATATCCTCTGCTTATTCTTCCTTCATGTTGATTCCTTTTCCATATGTGCCTTTGGATAACTGTTATGGGAAACATGTTGCAGTAGAAAGAGGATGGTGGCACTGGTAATTCGCTAGCCTAACTCAACGCGACTCTTTTATGGAATAGGTGTCTGCCAGACGATCATGGAGGAAAGTCATGACTGGTTATGAATTGGAGGACGTGGAATCGGTGTCCAATGGGGAGATAGGATGAGTGAATATGGAGAGGTGATGGTATGTGGAGACAGGTGGCGCGCGATGAGAGGAGAAGAAAGATACGTAGGAGGTGAGTGGAGGACATGTGTAAGCGAGAGCGTGAGTGGTATTGGAGCGAGGGGTGAGCAGGATTTCAGAAGTGGGGCGAGGTGGTAAGTGGAAATAGGAGGGGAGGATATGAAATGATGAGGAGGTCCCACGTATATCGGTCTCAAGGTGAGTGTTATCCCCAATTTTGGTCATGGTAATGATGAAATGGTGATGTTATGATGATAGCAAATCAAACTCCTCATTAAAGAACTCCTTCCTGAAAAGGGTTGCTCTTATCTATTTCCAGAAGTCATGTTTTGAGGAATGTTCGCAGGCTGCATATATACTCTCTTGTGGGAATCCTTCATTCTCGCAGGCTGCATTCAACTAGGGTGCGAACTTCTCGCACTGTAATCATTGCCAGGGTGCGGACATCTTCTTACAAAGGAAAAAGCTAAGATTCTCGAGCCTTCTAGAAGGGAATCTTCTAGAAGGGTGAGTTGGTATTCGAATGGTTGTTCAGAAGCTGGCATTCCAGATTTATTGGGATCATTCTTATCCTAGCAACTAACCTATTCTCTCTTATAAATTGATGAGAATACTCATGGAAAGGGTTAACAAGAAGTTGGCAAGCTTGATAGATCTATTGGAGAATTGGTACATTATTGTATGGAGAAGTGATGCTACAGCAGATAGAGACAACAACAAGGTCATCATAAGTTCATGTTTTGAGGAATGTTCGCAGTCTACCAGTATATTTTCCTCTCTTGTGGGAATCCCTTCATTCTCGCAGTCAAAAGATTCAACTAGGGTGCTAACTTCTCGCACTGTAATCATTGCCAGGGTGCGGACATCTTCTTACAAAGGAAAAAGCTAAGATTCTCGAAATTTCTATGAAGGGAATCTTCTAGAAGGATAAAATTCCATGGCGAGGTGGCATCTGAATGTTTTGGATATTACTCGCTTTCATGATTTATTGGGATCATTCTTATCCTTAGCAACCAACCTGGTATTCTTATAAATTGATCAGAATACTCATGGAAAGGGTTAACAAGAAGTTGGCAAGTTTGATAGATCTATTGGAGAATTGATACATGATTGTATGGAGAAGTGATGTTAATGTTATATAGGAGACAACAACAAGGTCACCATAAGTAGTTGATCTCCTTTCTTCATGCATGAGCAAGGTGTCGAACTAGGTGCTTTTCATTGAAAGGAGATCTAATGGCTATCATATCAGTTGTATATTTCTTTCGCTTAATCCAATATGATGAATATGTCCCTTTCCCATAATGATGATGTCATTCATTAAGCATGATTCCTTGATCACACGTATAGACTAGGGTATTGAATATATTAATTTACACTCGATTGGTTTTATACCGCTAGGATTGGACGGTTCAAGAGCATCTGTTTATAAGAACAATGATTTGAGGAGAGCGCTCATAAGGTATGTCCACTATCCATTTCTCTTAGTTCATTCAATAACGATCTAGGAAGAGTAGTATCAGTCTTGTTTGCCCTAGATCCGTGATCTAGGGAGATTGGTATGTGTCCACACACACGAATTTATCCCTCGAACAAGCGAGGAAAATCGCCGGACCCTCCCCGCCTTTTAAAGGTAGAAAGGTTAGTGGTCCGAAATGAGCTGAGGACCGTCTGATATTGGGATGATGAATGTCGTCGATGAGAAATTTTGCGGGATTTAACCATTACACATCCACTAAGAAATTTGGGATAAAACAAATATCTTTCATAATAGAACTCCGCTAGCCATATTTAGTGATGGCGCTAACTTTGAGGAACTTGAAAATTTCCCGAAGCAAATTTCTTCCGAAGTAGACGTGGCAGTCTCTCGTCACTTTGTCATTTCAGACTTCGGGGGCTTCTGCATGCAGAGTTTTCATAACTCCCGGAGTAGTACGGGCCTGGAGTAACATGGTGGCATGACGTCACAGTTGTTGATGTGTAACAAAAAGAGAATGACATGTGTCACTCGAAAATGAATAGATGACGTGTCCAAATGTGCATGAACTGAGTGCCATGTGTCAGCACCGGATGAATGCCACGTGTCTCTGACAGATAAGTGCCAAGTGTCCTCGGTGGATGAGTGCCACGTTCCTTCGACACTTCGAGGTTTGGGAGTTCTTTGAATGTGAAGTATGAAAACCCCCGAAGTGGTACGAGCCCGAAGTGACATGTCACTTCGGCGCTTCGACGCTTTGGTGCTTCGGGCATCGACGGTTCGTTGAATATGAAGAGTGAAATCTTATGGAGGAGTATGGGCCCGAAGTGACGTGGCACTCCGGCGCTTCAACGTTTCATGGCTCTGGTACTTCAGTAGTTCGCTTAAGATGTTAAACCCCACACAGCTTTGACCTTCTGAATGAATGCACGTCGTCGATCTGATTAACCCGATTGGATGTTCGTCGTTGAAAGATGAACTTGTCTGTTTTCTTATATTTTAATCCCGAAATGGACTTCTTTTGAATTTCTGCCTTTTTTTGTTGAAGTTAACTGTGCATACAAAGGACTTGGAGGATCTGTTGCATGCTCAATTAGTAGTGAAACATAAATTGAAATGAATTTTTTACCCCTACAATTCTATGTGTTAAAATTTGGATCCATAAGGGATGGCATGCTCCCGGTGAGCTACCAAGAACATGCAGTTACAGTGTCTTATTCTAGGGCTATGGGGTCAAGCTCAAATACCTTTTGATGAAGACAAGAGGCTGACATATACACTACTCTACTTACAAAGAGAAAATAAACACACATTCTCCAGATGGACTTTATTTATGTACAATCCTAAACTAACTAATTTTTTACAATAGGCTAGGTGAAAACAAACTTCCACCAGAGACACTCAAGTAATTTCCCAACTGAAAAATTTCTTACTCTGCCACTGATCAGCCAGAGATAATAAATTTGTGATAACAAATTAATTACATTTTTCAAAATACCTCCCAATGTTGAAGGTATGACAAATCTTGAAGGCTTCAATACATTGAGGAAATGCAACTCCATGTACTCCCCTACAGGGTTATAAAATAGGTGATAAAACTTACTGGGTTGATAACAGAAAACTTGCTCTGCTTTACAACTGCTCACATATGGTTGAATGTATGTTGCAGGTATAGGTGAATGAATGATTGATGCACGTTGCTGATCTACTCTCCTTTTTATCTTCTCTGGAAACATCTGCTAGATGATTGCAAGAAATCTCATGTATATCAATGAATGGATGTTGCTCTTTAAAATGATTCTCTTAGTAAAAGTTTTCATTTTCATCAGAAGGTTGGCTTCTATTGATTTTTTATTCCAGGACAAAAAACACCTCAACATATTTATCACTGTCTCCATAATGATCAAATACAGGAGGAGTCTCGAATGATATATCAATAGATATTTTCTGCCCAACATGAGAAAATTGTTCTTCATTGTTAAAAAAGGCTTCCTTTCAAGATTCAATCCAGGAAGAAATATCTTATCATCATCATATGAGTCAAAGATAGGTTTCTCATATCTAAGTATTTTAGACACATGGTTATAAAGAGTATTAGTTTCTAGAACAGACTCAATTTATGCATTTTCCTTATTAAAACAACAAACAAAAATTTCATTTGATGTAGATGAACAAGAAAAAGAAAGAATTGATTCCTCATCCAAGGCATCTTATTCATTCTCACATCCTTCATAAGAATCAATTATATCCTGAACACAGTCTTTGTACTCCTCAGAGCAGCTATGACAAATTAACTCAGAGGAATAAAACTTTTGACAATGAATATTGAAAGAAACATGAAACTCTTTGAGTGAAGAAATGACAGAAGTTTCAAGAGACCGATACCAAATACGACCATCTCCTTGAAGAGAGTACATAAACAACTTCATACATATGTCTTCAAGTTGGATTTCAAACTGTTGCATCAAAGCATGAAACTCTTTGACATGCTCAACAAGACTGTCATTCTTACCTTCACAAAATCTTGGCAGTAGATCTTTCCATTCATCAATTTGAGGCACAAGATGTGGATAACCAATTATGACTGAGAAATTGAGTGGGAAAACCTCATGGCCAGGATAGATTCCATAGCCATTTAATTTTTCTCATTCCAATGGAGTCACTAATAAGTTCTGAACAATGGAGTCAGCATGGTGAATGTGCAATCTTGAAGGTTTCCAACTTCAGTCACCATCTAAATCTGGAGCTGTGCAATGTCGCTCTTCCCAGGGAGATTTTCAATCTGCTCAAAATTGTCCCTAGAAACGGAGCCAAAATTTTTACCACTGAGAGTCACCCTCAGATTGCAAGAGGATAAGCCCAGTACCCATCAAATGTTTTGTAGATGTAAATGAATAATTAAAGCTCAAATGGACAAAAACTCAGTATAAGAATGTTTTAACATAGAAGTCTGGGCTAGCATGCATAAGCAGATGAGGTTTTAATTAACTTTAGTCAGTGGTTTAAGGATAAATGTGAGTATAAGGAAGACTTTGGTGGGAAGGATGAAAAAGTCTGCTATATGCATCAGGCCTTCTAGCAACTAGGTGAAGAAAAAGATCAGTCACAAGATCCTCTTGAAACTAAACTTAAAAAATCTAAAAACATTTACAGTAGCATCATAATCAAACCTCCATTATAAAACAGTTTTAACATCTCATAAGGATCCTCCTATAATGAGCATTCAGAGTAAGAAGAAACAAGACAATGAAAAGAGGCCGACTTCTATTAATGAAAACTTATCAAATCTTATACATAACCAGAGAACAACTTTGTTACATCAAAACATTACAAAGGGAGCTCTGCTCAACCATTCAACCCTAACATAACATTTTTTTATGTATTTATAACAAAAACAATAAATAGCATCTTTAGGTGCAACCTGACCTCTCTAGCCTAGGATTCTCCATAAAAAACTCCTAATCTAACATTTGTACAGGTGGATCTAACATACTGCTAGAACCAGGGATCCTGTTGGTAACAAATCTAACAGAAATAACTGTCATGAAGTGTTGTCTCTTGGGAGCATCTCTTCTGCTTATTCTTCCTTCATGATGATTCCCTTTCCATCTGTGCCTTTGGATAATTGTGATGGGAAACATCTTGCAGTCAAAAGCGGATGGTGGCACTGGTAATTTATAGCCTAACTCAGTGCGACTCTTTTGTGGAACAAGTGTCTTCCAAATGATCATGGAGGAAAGTCGTGATTGGTTATGAACTAGAGGATGTGGAATCAATGTCCAATGGGGAGATAGGATGAGTGAATGAAGAGAGGTGATGGTCTATGGAGAGAGATGGTGCACGATGAGAGGAGAAGAAATATATGCGTGAGGTGAGTGGAGTACATGTGTAAGAGGGAGCGTGAGTGGTATTGGAGCGAGGGACGAGCATGCTTTCAGAGGGGGTGCGAGGTGGTAAGAGGAAATAGGAGGGGAGGGTCCAAAATGATGAGGAGGCGCCACGTATATTGGGCCCGAGGCAGGGAAAACCACTTTTCGGACCCCTACCCCTCCTTTAAAGGTAGAAAGATCAGCGGGGTCCAAAATGAGCTGAGGACCGTCCGATCTTGGGATGATGAATGTCTCCGATGAGAAATTGTGTGGGCTTTAACCATTACACACCCACTGACGAATTTGAGATAAAACACATATCTTCCATAATAGAACTCCGCTAGCCATATTTAGTGATGGCGCTAACTTTGAGGAACCTGAAAAATTCCCAAAGCAACTTTCTCCCGATGTAGACGTGGCAGTCTCGCGTCACTTTGGCATTTCAGAGTTCATGGGATTTTGCTTGTAGAGTTTGCATAAATCCCAAAGTAGTACGGGCCCGGAGTGACGTGGTGGTCTGACGTCATATGATGTCACAACTGCTGACGTGTCACAAAAATAGTATGACATGAGTCACTCGAAAATGAATAGATGACGTGTCCAAAGGTGCCTGAACTGAGTGCCACATGTCAGCGTCAGATGAATGCCACATGTCTCTAAAAGATAAGTGCCAAGTGTCCTTGGTGTATGAGTGCCATGTGCCTTCGGCACTTCGGGGTTCAGGAGTTCTTTGAATGTGAAGTATGAAAACCCCCGAAGTGGTACGGGCCTGAAGTGACGTGTCATTTCGGTGCTTTGGCGCTTTGGTTCTTCACGCTTCGGTGGTTCGTTGAATATGAAGAGTGAAATCCTCTAGAGAAGTATGGGCCCAGAGTGACGTGGCACTCCGACGCTTCAATGCTTCTGCACTTCGACGTTTCGGGGCTCCGATACTTCGACAGTCTTCTTAAGATGTTAAACCCTGCGCAACTTTGACCTTTTGAATGAGTGCACGTTGTCGATTTGATTACCCTGACCGGATCTCCACCATTGAAATATGAACTTGTCTGTTGGCTTGTATTTTGAGACTGAAATGGACTTCTTTCAATTTTTTTCCTTTTTCTGCTGAAGTTAACTGTGCATATAAAGGACTTGGAGGATCTGTTGCATGCTCAATTAGTAGCAAAACATAGATTGAAATGAATTTTTGACCCCTACAACTATATGTGTTAACACCTTCCACAGAGCGTCCGCGAGGTCGAAAGTGTCTTAGACACTGAGTTGTTCGACCCATCGGAGACCCCAAAAAATAGCTCGAGGGATGAGCTAGAATAAGGTGGAAAAAAAGAGGAAGTTCAACAACAAGAGATCGGCACCTCAACATCTGATTTCCAAGTAAGTATTGAACCTATCATTGATTCTTCAATTTTGGTCGGTACCTCACCAATCGATGAACAACAAACGAAGTTCAAGCTATCAGAGCATTTGAAAGAAGTCCAGGAACCAATCCTAGAAAAAATACACACAGCAGGGAGCCTAGGGAACTCTCTAACCTGGGGAGAACAACAAATCCCTAAACCTATTGATGAGGTTGTCGATATACATGCGATCGCTTATGATAGGAAGAGGAAAGCTATCATGAAGAGGACCACCAAGAAGAGAATACTCACGCTGGATAGCTCAATTCTCATCACCATTGAGGAGAAGCTACTAAGTACAGAACATGCAAAGACGTCTGAGATCATCGACGTAGGTGTTACACATTATTGTCATCACCCCTATGAACATTAATGATGTAAAGATATCCTTTGTCTTTAGAAGGATTAGTGGCCCGAATTCCTGAAGAAAGAAGGGAGAAGAACTTTTCCTGAGAGAAGCAGTTGTCTTTTCCTTTGTAAAAATCCTATTAAGGAGGATCGTCGCACCCTACCTAATGATAGGGGTGCGATGATCCCAGATCGTCGCATGCTGTACTAAACCTATCCTGTGACGTTTTCGCACTCTGCTCAGTTTTAGGGGTGTGATGATTTTCATACATGGCAAAAAAGAACATCTTCTTGATGCTTCTAGAAGGAGAAGCTTCTATGGTGAGGTGGCCTCTGATCGGTTTGGATCTTACTCACTTTTATGATTTAGTGGGATCATCCTAAGCTCCTCACCTTATCCTCTTCAGCTTATAAAAGGAGAGGAGATCTTATGGAGAAAGGTATATTAGAAATTTGGCTTGAGATTGTTAGCTTGGTTAGAGTGGCTTTGACCTTTGCTTAGTCAAGATAGATTGTGAGTGATTTTCAGATCCATAGTCTCAGAATCCTTAGAGAAGAAGTGTGTGGGAAGAAAGGAACTGTTGGAAGGAACCTGACAACATCAAAGCATCTGGTTGTATATTTCTTCCACATTATTTAATACAAATATATTTTTCTTTCCTATATGAATGTTATTTGTCCATATTGTATGATTCATTGATCACGTACATAGTTTCATATCAAATAGACTATGTTATTCTTGTCTTCGTTGGCTTGTGTTTATTTGCATATATTTATCCATAAGCCTCGCGATGGAGCTTGGATTGCATTGGCGAAGTCGGATCTTCGATATTTAAAAGGTATGTTCTAGAGATCCATTTCTCATTTGATAATTGAAATCTAAGGAAAGAGTAGTGCATTGTTTTGTTTTGTTCTAGTTTCGTAGTGAAGCTAGGGAGATCTATTTGTGTCCGCACTTAGCGATTTGTCCATAACAACAGGGATGGTTATCATGGATGCCACATTGGATCAATCAAAGCGATATGAAAAGGAACTGGGTGCTGCACTAAAGGAGTTAGATCATCTGCGTCATTTGGAAAAATACTATCAAGACTCAACACATGCCACAGTGTTTATGAAGAGTGAGTTTCAGGATACTTATGAAAAGTTCACAAACCAACGACATATTTTCACTACAGGTATAGCCGATTTCCAAGAAGATACCATTATGGCACTAGAAACCTGCAAGGACGTGGAGAGACGGTATGAAAAAGAATACCAAGCGATAGAAAGAATTGACTACATCAGCACAATGCAGAAGGGATGAGACATAGAGGAGCATCGTATTCGAGTGCTAAGGGATAGAAGCATATCTCGGATCAGGAAAGCATCTAAATACTGTGTAAGTATGGCACAAGAACCTCAACGGGAGATACAGAAGAAATGGGTAGAGTGTGAAAAGGGTGGGAGAAGATCAATCGGGAGATGAAAGGCACCGACCTCCCAGAATTCGACTCACCCGAAGAGTTTGTTGGCCTGCATAACATAGTCAAGCGACATGCAGAACAAGACTCAACATGAGAATTATAGATCACACTATTATCAGACTAATTGGTAGGTGCGGACACTAACTGATCTCCCTAGATCCACTTAGATCTAGAACAAAACACACCATAACATGACGCTTTCCTTAAGTTTTGGATATTGAATTTACTAACTAAAGAGGGATGAGTGACATACCATTTAAATGTCGTTTCCTCTCGCCATTTCCATCCTAGCTCCGTTCCAATGCTCATACCATGATGATCCTGCAAAAGAACGCAACCAACCAAAGTGATAGTAATAGCATAAACTCAATATAAACCTATGTATGTGATCAAGGAATCATACAATAAAACACAACAAGCTTTAT
>SNQJ01S0003575.1:19293-41479 GCA_010110895.2 Picea sitchensis
TTACTGTATCATATTAAATGTGGAAGAGAGATTACAACCATGGCCTTGATGTCGTAAGGTCCCTTCCAACTGTCCTTCGTTCCCCACACACTTCTTTCTCCAAGGATTATGAGAGCATGGATCCGATAGCTACTCACAATCTATCTTGACAAAGCAAATCTCAAAGCCACTCTAACCAAGCTAATAATTCCAAGCCAACCAAAGCTCAAAAGCCAACTTAAGCTAACTTTCTCCATGAGAACTCCTCTCCTTTTATAAGTTGAAGAGGATAAGGTGAGGAGGTTAGGATGATCCCACTAAAACATGAAAGCGAGTAATATCCAAACCATTCAGATGCCACCTCACCATAGAAGTTTCTCCTTCTAGAAGATTCGAGAAAACGCTTGTTTTTCCCACGTGTAGGCATTCTCGCACCCTGCCTATAGAGCAAACTACGAACATCTCGCACCCTAGATATGGTGCAACCTGCGAGAATCAAGCATTCTCGCACCCTGCCTATATAGCAACCTGTGAACTTCCTTTTTTACAGGGTTTTTACAAGGGAAAATGCAACTTCTTTTCTCAGGAAAAGTTCTTCTCCCTTCTCTCTTTAGGAACTCAGGCCACTGACCCCTCTAAAGGCAACATATAGGTTTACATCATTAATGGTCATAGGGATGAAGAAAATAATGTGTAACACACACAGATGGAGAGCATGGCACCAGGTCAAATACAACAATTTATAGAGCATCCGATCAAGGCTCGTACAGTTCTGCAACAGTTAAATGCCAAAATAATCAAATACAGAGAACGAGAAGTAGAAGTGAAAGAAATCATTTTATCCCCAATGGACCAGCATAGGTTCCCGTATGCAAACACATGTGAGGATGTCTTCGTCAAGTGGTAAAAATATGAGAAGAGTCATCCACTCCAATAGAACCACAAGATGATTCATAGAGAACAAAGAGATCAAGCGTCATGTGGTGATATTTTGTTTTACTTAACTTAAACTTGTAGTAGCTATTTTTAGTTAGTGATTCTTTATAAATAAAGGGATTGACCTTTTGGCAAGGGTCAATGTTTTTGGGAAAAGACCCTCTTTTTGGGAATTGTAAAGAACTATTTCTGAACAACCTTAATTGAGAAGTCTTGTTTAGCACCAGAGACAAAATTTTGTTTTTCATCAAAGACGTTATTGATTGGATTGAGGAGGAATTAATTCCAACTTTTATTTCAGTAATTGATGCCATAACGAGTAATAGTTTCTGAATCTATTGATAATGTTGGATTACTGAGAGGGGGGGTGAATCAGTAATAGTGTAATTATTATCCTTTTTCTCCAAATAATCCAAGTGTTATATCAATGTAGAATTATTATCCAATAATGAGAAATAGGAAATGAACAATCACACACATACACAATACACCAGTGTTTTATGTGGAAACCCAAATTGGGAGAAAACCACAAAATGTTTTTTCTTATATGTCTTGAAGAATTACATTCATTGGAAGCACCAACTTCCTTTGTTTTCCAGCTGCAACTGGAAGGAGGCTCCAACCCCCTAGTTTCTCAGGCTACAACCTGAGGGAAGCTCCAACTCTCCAATTCTCTAGCTACAACCAGAAGGAGGCTACAACCCCTTATGTTCTTCGGCTACAACTGGAAGGTGGCTACAACCATTTGTCCTTTCCCCTTCCAGCCTCCCTGAAGTATAAGTAGAATGATGGAAACACTGTCAATCTGTCACTGTGAGATATATTGTTGCACAACTGTAACAACCTGTACCACTGACCTGTATCCAATCTGTACAACTGCATTGTAATCAATCTGTACCTGAACTGAACATGTATATACAAAAATTACAACAGATACACAGCATGTAGTATTGCATCACACGTATGTACACGCCCTATCTGTTATGCAGCCCACGTATGTACGCTACCAAATTGTTATGCAACTTGTGTATGCCTTCTGAAAACTAGGGTTTCCTTTTCTTGCAAACTTCTGACCTTCTGTAACTTCATTCACATAGATCTATAACCTGTCACTGTATTCAGACTATAACTCTACCCTGTGCATGCATCCTCATATATAACCTTTACTCAAGACAAGTATGTCTTTCTCTATTCATGTGTCATATAGGTATGTGTAATCATGAACAAGTATAATATCCCTCAATTGGTCTTAGTCATCAACCCATTTCTAATATTCAATCTCTCAATACATCAAATAATACAAAAATACAAGCTCTCAACCATGTACCGTAAAAACCCTAGGCCATATGACAAGAAATACAAGATGTGTCTCACAAGAAGTATCAATGATGAATATACCAACACTATATTTCTGTAGATCTGACTTATGCAGAAGATCCCATGAAGCCAATAGTCTCTTTAGGGAGAATCCTCAAATCCATTTCCATTCCTCATGCATACATCAAAATCCAACTATTCATAGAAATAAGACATAGCTTTTGAACCAATGGATGGATCTGATGTATCTGAGCACTTTAAACCTTCCTGGGAGCTTGATGTCAGAATCTAGAACCTTTGCATCTTCATCTCTTCAAGTTTCCATGGATTTACCAACGTGTACGCACCTTGTACATAGATATCCTGCGTATAAATCAACATGTATGCATCTTGTACACAGACAACCCGCATATAACTCAGCATGTACGCAACTTGTACATAGACAACCCGCGTACACCTCAGAAAATAGGGTTTTGCTGTAATTACAAGAATTTCACCGTCAACCCTTCGTGCTACCTCAGACATTCGCCACTTCAGATGTATCCACAAGCATTTACAATAAGCTTTACACAATAAAATAGATATACAATATGTACAAGTGTGTGTATAATGAGTGAGCTTTGCCTCTTATTTATATCTCCATGTAGCCTTACACTTTACTTATTTTAGGGCTTATTCATTTAAAATAATTTATTTTCCAAAGAACTTTGACCCTTGGGGGCTTCTATAAGACTTATGAGGGGTTCTCCAACTTCATATGGTCATAACTCTCTAACCGTGAGGATTTATGTGACGTTCCACATACCACCGGAAACAACATGACAAGAACTATCCATATATGATAGTTTTACTGACAAATTCATTGTGTTCATCCATTTTTACTTCTTATCAACCATGACAAGACAATAATGAATCAACTTTACATCAAACAATCTTGGGTCCATTACCCAAACCTTGTGCTACGGGGATTTCTTCAAGGGTTCACATCAATGAAAACCAACCTTAATCAACAATCTCCCCCTTTGGCATTGATGGAAATACTCTGATGCAATACTGAAATCATATCACTCATGCTCCCCCTGGAACCATGCCTCTGTCCTCTGTATCTGATAAAACTTCTCCCCCTGGAACCATGCCTATGTCCTCTACATTTGATAAATCTCTCCTCTTTTGCTATCAATGGCAAAGGTATCTTTCCATCCGGGGTTGCTCCCCCTGACTGAACTGTCCTCTTATGGTGCTTCCTCGTGTAAATCTAAGACATATAATATAAGCATTCAAAAATCATTCATTTTGGAGTAGAAATAACTCCAAGTCTATGGTGAATATATTCAAAGGATTCTCATGGAAGTGGTTTTGTGAAGATGTCTGCCACTTGTTATTTTGTGCTCACATACTCAACTATGATGTTCTTTTCTGCAACCTTCTCTCGTAGAAAGTGATACTTGATTGGAATGTGCTTTGTCTTGGAGTGCATCACCGGGTTCTTCAAGACACTAATGGCACTTGTATTATCACAATAGATTGGAATGGGCTCATCATACTCAACCTATATATCTGTCAGAGTTTGTTTCATCCAAAGAAGTTGTGTACAACATGATGATGCTGCAATATACTCTGCCTCGACTATAGATAAAGATATTGATGATTGTTTCTTGCTTAGCCATGATACTAAACACTCACCCAAATAGAAAGATGCTCCACTGGTGCTTCGTCGGTTATCAATACAACCAGCCCAATCTGCATCTGTGTAGGAAATAAGTGATAGATCCTTTCCTTTTGGATACCATAATCCAAACTCTTCTATTCCTTTGAGATATCCGAAAATCCTCTTCATTGATAACACATGTGACTCCTTTGGTGCTTCTTGAAATCATGCCACATGTCCAACTGCCTACATTACATCTGGTCTGGATGTTGTCACATATAGTAGGTTGTCAATCATTGACCTGTATTGCCTCTTATATGTAGACTTCGAATCATCATCTTTGCTCAACTTGAAACTGGATTGCATTGGAGTGATAACTGGTTTGCAATATTTCATTTCGAACCTCTTTATCATTTCTCTGATATACTTGGTTTGAGAAATAAATATTCCTTGGTTGCTTTGACGTATCTGAAGTCCCAAAAAGAAGGATAGTTCTCCAAGTAACGACATTTCAAATTCATTCTTCATATCTTTTGCAAATTTCAGGCTTAACCTGTCATCTTCACTACCAAAAATAATATCATCAACATAAACTTCAATAAAATATTACCTTGACTTACCTTGATGTAGAGGTTGTTGTCTGCACTTCCTTTTCTGAACCCTGCATATTGCAGATACTTATCTAGTCTAGAGTACCATGCTCTAGGAGCCTGTTTTAGACCATACAAGGCCTTCTTTAATTTACACACATAATATGCGTTCTCTGACAACTGAAATCCTTTTGGTTGTTCAATGTAGACTTCTTCTTCAAGTTCCCCATTCAGAAAAACTGATTTTATGTTCATCTGATATACTTTAACATTTTTGGAGCACGCATAGGCTAAAAGCAAACATATTGTTTTTATTTTGGAAACTGAGGAAAATGTCTCTTCAAAGTCGATTCCTTCAATCTGTGCATATCCTTTACATATCAATCTAGCTTTGTTCCTTGTAACTTTTCCATCTTCATTTAATTTATCCCTGAAAACCCATTTTGTGCCGATCACATTCTTATTCTTTGGTCTTGGAACCAATTCCCAAGTGCCATTTTTCTCTATTTGATCCAATTATTCATTCATGGCCTTATTCCAAAATTCATCATTCCTGGCTTCTTCAAAACAATTTGGTTCAATTGTAGATAAGAGTGCTAGGTGTGTTTGTTCTGGTGAACGGATTTTTCTTCTAGTCTCAACTCCTGCATCTTTGTTTCCAATAATCTGATTTGAAGGATGATTATTCTGTTCTTGTTTTCAAGTTGTCTTTGGAGATACTTGTTGAACTTGATCTTCTGTTTTTTTCGGATTCTCTTCATCTTCCTCTTCTACTTCATATTTTGTTTCTTCTTCGAAAAGTTGTTCCATTGATTGTTTTTCTTCTTCCTTTGATTCTGGTTTGTCTGTTTCATCAATTGTTACGTTGATGCTTTCCACAACTTTGTTCAATCTTATATTGCAACACTTGTATGATTTCCTTGTACTTGAGAAACCAACAAGTACTCATTTTTCCACATGAGAGTCAAACTTTCCCATTTTACCATCTTCTTTCTTGATGTATCATTTTCTTCCAAAAATTCTGAAGTGCTTCACATTTCCTGGTCTTCATTTCCATAGCTCGTAGGGATGTTTATCAGTGTTGTTTTTGAGCATTAATCTGTTTTGAATGTGAACCGTTGTATGCACTATTTGTGTCCAAAATATATTTGTCAATTTGGAATCCATTAGCATTGTTCGATTCATTTCTTGTACTGCTATGTTCTTTCTTTCAACAACTTCATTATGTTGAGGTGTCCTAGCAACAGATAACTGTCTTTTTATTCCATGACTGTTGTAGTAGTCCATAAATTACTTTGAAATGAACTCTTCTCCATTATCAGATCTCAATCATTTGATTCTTGAATCCATCTTATTTTCAACCATTTCCTTGTAGATCTTGAAGTTTTCAAAAGCTTCCGACTTGTTCTTGAGAAAGAAAACTGTAGTCATTCTTGTATAATCATCAACTAATAACATAAAGTATCTCACCTTTTAAGACCATTGTTGTATTTGGTCCAACTAGATAAGTATGCACAATTTCCAGTGGTCTTGTTGTTGAATATTCCTTTGATTTGAACCTGGTCTTTGTTTTCTTTCCTTGTTGACAATGATTGCATAAAGTGTTGGTTGGTTTCGTGATCTGGGGCATTTCTCTGACTGCTTATCTTTTGCTGACTTTGACAAGGTTATCAAAATGCATGTGACCCATTATTTTGTGCCATATCTAACTTTAATCTTCATTTCCCAGACAACACTTTTCATTTCCAATTTCACTTAACACATATATGTTGTTTGAAGTTCTAGCAGTTGTACCGACCAATTTCCCTGAACCTTCTCTTCTTATCTCACACTTTTGTGAATCAAAAGTAACTTTATGACCTTGGTCACACATTTGACTCACACTTAGAATATTATGTTTCATATGTTCTACCAGTAGAACATTTTGTGTCTTTTCATTCTTGTTCCCAATTCGCACTGTGTCTTCTCCAATGATTTTGGTTAAATTATCATTTCCGAAGGAGACTGATCCATTTATTTCCTTTTGCAATGTAAGAAATTTGTCTCTATCACCTGTCATGTGTTTTGAACACCCACTATCAACATACCGACCGTGTTTCTTTTTCTTAACTTGTAGAGCGACCGTGCATTCTTCATTGCTATATTGATCTTGCTTTCTTATCGATGTCATTTTCTGAGGTTCTTGACTATGACTGTTGTTATTATGTTGAGGTTCTTTAGGAGGGACTGTCATTTTGCAATATTTGGCCACGTGTCCAAAATTGTTACATTTGTAACATTCCACTTCAGTGCTCAAAGATTCAAACATGTTGTAACTTATTATTTGTGTTTCACTAGGTCTTCTTGAATAACCCCTTTGTGTATGACTCTCAAAGTTGTTATTGTTCATGTTGTTAGCTCTGCAATTCACAACTTTATGTTCAAAATTATTACATGCATAACATAAACCAGAAAATGTAGTTTGATACATGGGAGTTGAAGATCTTCTGAAAGGAGATGCTCTTATGAATCCTTCTTCTTCTTGAGGTGTATCTGTTTGTTGTTGATTTTGAAATCTGAATCTTCTCGGTGGAGGAGTGTCCCTGTAATCTTCCTTGTATATCTTCCTATCCCCTTTGATTGTTTTTGCATATCTTTTTGGATTTGTTTCTTGCTCTGTTGTTTTGGAGCTTGATCTCTTTTTTGTCTGATTGTATCCAAGTCAAGACTTGTCAAGATGATAGTTTTTACTGTTGATAATGTCATCCAGAACTTTTGAGCTATTTTGCATATTTTTCTTTTGAATATCCTTTCTTAGTGTGACAATCTCTGCTTCCAAGTTTCCAATGATCTTGTCTTTTTCTTCTAGTTTTTCTTTGAGTGTTTCTTCAATTATTTTATCTTCTTCTATTTGAACCTTCAATTTTGTGATTATTTGTTCTAGTTCTCGACTGTCCTTTTTCTTGTCTAGTTATGCTTGTAGTTTCCTGTTTTTCTTCTTTTCTCTTTTGATAACTTCTATGGCACACATTAATTTTTCTCGATAGTCAACTTTTGTCTCTTCAATTTCATCTTCGACTTCTTCATATCCTTCTTCGGCTTCTTCATATTCTTCTTCGAAGTCTTCTTTGTCAAAATATTTTACTGACATGAATAGAACTCTTCCTGTATCACTGTCATTGATTTCATCTTCATCTGATGATGAGATGTCTTATTTGATGCATAAGCTTTTCTTGAAATCTTTCTTTGAAGTTATTTTGCCTTTATATGTGTGTTTTCCTTTTGAGTAACCTTCATCATTGCTCTTTTTATTATGAGTACATTTGTTAACAAAATGACCAATACCATCATAATTAAAATAAATTAAAAGAAGCTTACCTCTATACCTACCATTGGTTCCCTTGTTCATTCTTTTGACAAAGTTGGTCACTTCTTCATCATCTTCCGAGACGTCATTGCTACTGCTATATTCTTCTTGTTCCTTCTTCTTTTGCTTTGATCTTTTGTATGCTTTGAAGGTTGCTTCTTTTATATCTGGATTTTCCTATTCAATTCTCATTTCATATGTTGTGAAGATTCCATGCATTTCATCGATGTTTATTGAGTTTAGATCCGATCTTTCTTCTAGTGTTGATAGTGTTGAATCTCATAGGAAGAGATCTTAGTACCTTTTGAACAATTACAGATTCTTCGATTTCTTCTCCCAATACTACGATTGCATTCACTGTTTCATTGACGCGTAAGAAGTAGGCTGCAATATTCTCATCTTTCTTCATTTTTAGCTGTTCAAACTGACCTCTGTAAGTTTCAAGATTTGTTTCTTTGAATTTTTTATCTCCTTCATAAATATTTCGAAGCTTGTCCCAAATATCTTTAGCGAATTTACAATGTGCAACTTTGGTGAATACCGTATCACTGAGACCATTTAAAAGTGGATTTGTATCTTTGGAATTATTCTCACCGAGTTTCATTGCTTTGTCATTTGTTGGTGGAACTGTTGGTGCTGTGTATGCATCTACAATTGATTGTCAAACTTGAAATCCATGTGCTTGTATATATGTCTTCATCCTTATGCTCCAAAACACATACTTTTGTCCATCAAATTGTGGTTTTCCATTTTTGTACAAGTTGGTACTTTCCATGATCTACCTTTCACTGGTTAAACTGATTTCTGAAGAAACCTGCTCTGAAACCAATTGTTGGATTACTAAGGGGGGGTGAATCTGTAATAGCGTAATTATAATATTTTGTCTCCAAATAATCCAATTGTTATATCATTGTCAAATTATTATCCAATAATAAGCAATAGGAAATGAACAATCACACACATACACAGTACACCAGTGTTTTACGTGGAAACTCAAATTGGGAGAAAACCATATAATGTTTTTTCTTATATGTCTTGAAGAATTACATTCATTGGAAGCACCAACTTCCTTTGTTTTCCAGCTACAACTGGAAGGAGGCACCAAACCCCCTAGTTTCTCAGGCTACAACATGATGGAATCTCCAACTCCCCAATTCTCTAGCTACAACTAGAAGGAGGCTACAACCCCCTGTGTTCTCCGGCTACAACTGGAAGGTGGCTACAACCACATCTCCTTACCCCGTCCATCCGCCCTGAAGTATAAGTAGAATGATGGAACCACTATGAATATGTCACTGTGAGATATACTGTTGTAGAACTGTAACAACCTGTACCACTGACCTGTATCTAATCTGTACAACTGCCCTGTAATCAATCTGTACCTGAACTGAACATGTATCTACAAAAATTACAACAGATACGCAACTTGTAGTGTTGCATCCCATGTATGTACGCGCCCTATCTGTTATGTAGCCCGCGTATGTACGCTACCAAACTGTTATGCAACCTGCGTATGCCTTCTGAAAACTAGGGTATCCTTTTCTTGAAAACTTTTGACCTTCTGTAAATTCATTCACATAGATCTGTAACCTGTCACTGTATCCAGACTGTAACTGTACCCCGTGCATGCATCCTCATATATAACCTTTACTCAAGATAAGTATGTCTTTATCTAGTCATGTGTCATATAGGTATGTGTAATCATGAACAAGTATAATATCTCTCAAATGATCTTAGTCATCAACCCCTTTTTGATATTTAGTCTCTCAATACATCAACTACTACACAAATACAAGCTCCCAACTATTTACCATAAAAACCTTAGGCCATATGCCGAGAAATAAAAGATGTGCCTCACAAGAAGTATCAATAATGAATATACCAACACTGTATTTTTGTAGATCTGACTTATGCAAAAGATCCCATGAAGCCACTAATCTCTCTAGGGAGAATCCTCAAATCTCCATTGTCATTCTTCATGCATACATCAAAATCCAAATATCCATAGAAATAAGACATACCTTTTGAACCAATGGATGGATCTGATGTATCTAAGCACTTTAGACCTTCCTGGGAGCTTGATCTCAAAATTTAGAACCTCTGCATCTTCATCTCTTCAAGTTTCCATGGATTTACCAATATGTACACACCTTGTACACAGACAACCCACGTATAACTCAGCATGTACGCATCTTGTATACAAACAACCCGTGTATAACTCAGAATGTACACAACTTGTACACATACAACCCACGTACACCTCATAAAATAGGGTTTTACTTTAATTCCAAGAATTTCGCCGTCAACCCTTCGTGCTACCTCAGACGTTCACCACTTCAGATGTATCCACAAGTATTTACAAGAAGCTTTACACAAGAAAATAGATATACAATATGTACAAGTGTGTGTATAATGAGTGAGCTTTGCCTCTTATTTATATCTTCATGTAGCCTTACACTTTCCTTATTTTAGGATTCTTCATTTAAAATAATTTATTTTGCAAAGCACTTTGACCCTTGGGGGCTTCTATAAGACTTATGAGGGGTTCTCCAACTTCATATGGTCATAACTCTCTAACTGTGAGGAGTTATGTGATGTTCCACATACCACCAAAAACGACATGACAAGCACTATCCATCTAGGATATTTTCACTGACAAATTCATTGTCCTTCATCTCATTATTCCTCAAATAAGCATGGGTTCTCTCACTCCACAAAACGTCTTCCCGTGAGGGCTTTCACCATAAGGGGACCACTTTGGAGTTCATCCATTTTTACTTCTTATCAACCATGACAAGACAATAATGAGTCAACTTTACATCAAACAATCTTGGGTCCATTACCCAAACCTTGTGCTATGGGGCTTTATTGAAGGGTTGACATCAATGACAACCAACCTTAATCAATAGATAAGTTATCTGTTTCAATATTTTTTGCAGTCCTTTTGTTCTTAATGATGGAAATCAAATGGCCGTGTTAATGTGTGATTGATGTTAGAGCTAAGGAAACTATTTTTATTGCAATCATCGTATTACATGCGTATTTTTCTTACGATAATTGTATCTCAGTCAATGATGAAATACCAACAAGTTAACGTATTAGTACTAGGCTTGTAATAGGTGTGAATATCTTTGTCTGCATGCTTGAGAACGAGGGTTATCTCAGGCTCAGTATTCTTCGGTAGTTAAGAATCCATTCTATCAGTTGGTTTATACCAGCACTTATCATTTTATCAGACTCATCTAATAAAATAAAAGACAAAAAAGAGAACGTTTAAGCTGAAGGAGGAACTTTCATAGGAAGATATCCTCTTAATCACCAAGTAAATCCCATCGATAAATTAGCTAGATCAAAATATATGGAGAACCATTCCACCATCAAACGTTGTAGAGTCTTATTGGGCCTTTAAGGAGGGTTTGGTTCCTGTTGTTTAGTTAAAGGGATCTCAGACCCCTCAACAAAATTGGCGCTAGAAGGAGGGCCTGAATGAGTGAATGACTAACAATATTTCTGATATAATATCTCGCATAGCCTATAGATTCAAAACAACTCACATGCATGGCTAGTCATTCTCAAGACAACTCACATACAGAGAGTACTCCTGAAACGAGTAACTCACCCCCGCAAGAGGAAGAAAAACTATTACCTGAAATACCTTACGCTCTTCCCCGTGAAGATTTGAACCAATTCAGAAGAATCACAAGAAATTACACTCGAAAAATTGGAGCGTTACCTTTAGCCCCATTACTTCCTCATAGAAAAAAAGTAAGCAGAACAGTGGTCGATACCCCCAACCAAGTTTTTTTTTACACAGTAGAATACCTGATATATTTTTCCCTCATCGAGATCGAACATCCCCTTATCTGATCCCCGAAACACCAGCTGGTAACTACTCTGAGCCTGGTGATTTTGAATCTGACCAGGAAGGGTTTAACTCGGATCGTTCAGCTTCAGAGTCAGACGCCATGGAGGATAACCACAATAATAATGAAGGGGAAATCCACCTCAAAATAATCAACCTTGGTTGTCCAGAGATGCTCCGGCGATCCCAGGATGGGTACATAACCTTCCTCGAGATTCAGAAAAATTACTTCCCAAATTTGACCATGAAACATCCAGATTTCCTAAAGACCACGTTAAAAAGTTCATTCTAGCTATAAGACTGATGAACGTACAACTTGAGGGTGTAGTATGTAGGTTTTTTCCCTATACCTTTGAGACTTCAACCTCGACTTGGTATTTTAACTTGCCTGTGGGGTCCATAACTAGTTGGACGAAGTTTCAAAAGGAGTTTTTAGAAACATTTGCAGAAGAAACCACCACAGGAGATTTAATGGCTAAACTCTTCACCGCCACCATGAGTTCAAAAGAGAAGGTTAAAGACTTCAATCAACGATTTACCAATATCCTGAACAAGTTCCAACATGAAGCTAAACCTACTCAGGAGTTTCAAATTGAGGTATATGCTAATGCTCTCCCTGCTTCTATTTCCATGTTTATGAAAAGGGCTGCCAAACATACCCTAGCTGAAAATTTTGAGGAAGACAAATGATTGAATTCCAAATGAAGGGATGAAAAGAGGGCCATGTCTCACTAGTTAAGAAGGAATTTCAGCCTCCTCCAAGAAGAGGATTGTTGTTGACTAGACCCCCAGGAAAAAAACAAAACAAGGTCTCGAAAAGGGAAGTGGGGACATAGAAGACCTAAAATGGATGATAAAAAAACTGTCAAATGAAATCCCAGACATGAAAAGAAGTTTCGAGGAAGGAAACCAAGGTCAAAGGCCCTATCAACCATTTTTCAAGAGAAACCCACCTTTCAAAGCGATTGAACCTCCCCGAGCCAACCTAAACATTGACCTGGGTAATGTAGCGTCCAACTCTTTTTGTACGTATCATCAAGAGAAACATTCTGAAAGAGACTATCCCCAATGTGTGCACACTATGAATTTAATGGCCAATCGGTTCCTAGACGAAGTTTCCCTTACCGAATAGTTAAGCAACTCAATGGTGAACATCATCGATCAGGAGGAAGTTGAACCGTTGGAAGAAACAACCATGTTGTTATGGGACCCTGACTTGTTGATGACTTCCGATGATGTATTTGAGGTTAAAGAACCACCTGCTGAGGTTTTGGCTGTGCAAACGCGAAGTAAGGGTCAACCGGTCTCAAATGACCTTACCATTGTCCAAACTTCGAGAGGAAAACAAACAATCGATCACTAGAAAGCACCTTTTACCTCCCAGAGAAATCCTATAAACATACATACACGGGAGTCACCCAAGTTGGAATACAACATAGTAGAAGACTTAAAAAAGTTGAATTTTAATGTGGCGGTCATGGACATGTGTAGAATTCCCCAGCAAAAAGACTTTCTGTTACAGGCCTTAAATTCAATAGAAGCCCCTATAACAAACACTGACCTAGGTGAGGTTCCATCTCCCACAGATCTAAAGAATAAACCAAATGTGAACGCTTTCTCTGTAGATAAAAAAAGAAATCCTTTTGTCCCACCTTTCCTTTTAACATTTGAAGTCTTCAACATGAACCTCCATAATTGTCTGGTTGATTCAGGGGCATCCTCCAATGTCATGCCATTATCTATCTGCAAGAAATTAAACATAGTTCCACTCAAAAGTGATAAACATGTTATACAACTAGACAAAACTCAGGTAAAATTTATTGGGGATCTTAAGGATGTCATGATCAAAATGGCTACACACCCAAAATTTGTTCAAGTAATCGACATCATTGTAGTAGATATACCAGAAGCTTATGTACTGCTACTTAGTCGATATTGGTCCGATAAATTGAATAGATACTTTAGCACGGACTGGGATCACCTCCGGTTTCCATTAAAGGGACATGCCAACATGATTAGGATCGAAGAAAAAGAAGTTAAAATTCCAACTAAAAAATTAAAATTACCACTAAAAAATTAAAATTTATATTAAGAAACATTTAAAAATATATATATATAACTGCAAATATATGTGTGTGGGGGGGGGGGTAAACGGTGGGGGCGATGTCAGGCATCGCCTTAGCCCCCTGTGTGGGCCATGTGTAGGTTTTGTGGTAGCATAACCATATAATATATGGTTATGTGTGTGTGCGTTGTAAAGGGAAGGGACGATGTCGGACATCACCCTAGCCCCCACATGAGCTAGGCATAGGTCTCGTAGCGGCCATGGGACCTAGGCTTGGCCCATATATATATATACATAGTTGATTTTTTTTTCTTAAATTTTGTAATTGAATTTTTTTTTTTAAGTTTTTAAAAATAACGTTTTAGTTAGGGAGTTTTAGTAATTTTTTATTTGAATCTATTTTTTGAATTTTTTTTTTGAATTTTGTTTCTTTTTTAGTTGTTTTGCATTTTATTTTTATTTTTTTCTCAATTTTTTTTCTTTTTTTTTACATTTCAAGGGATTTATTATTATTATTTTTTACATTTTTTTTTTAATTATTGTTTCCAGGGAATTTATTTATTTATTATTATTTATTATTATTTTTTTTTTATTTTTTTTTTCTTCCCACCTTTTTTTAATGTTTTTCTTTTTTTTAAATTTGGGTTTTCAATATATTTTTTTAAATGTGTTTTTTTCTTCATTTAAATTTTTTTTTATGAAGTTTTTCTCCTTTCTCTTTATTTATTTTTTAATGTAAATTAAAAAAAAGTAGTAAATAAATTTTCAAGTGACCATTTAGGATCCAATTTTGGGTTTTTTATTTGCATAAGGATTTGTTATCAAGGCCACAGTTTCAATTAGGTCGTAATTATCTATAATTTTAACATTTAGAAAAAACATTTTGCTTTAGGTGGCATCACTTTTTTATTTAGGTGTTGATTTTAAGGTTTTTTTGAGCAACTTTTTGATTTTTTAAGGCCATGCTTGAAAAAAATTGCAATTTTGACCTGGTTAGAAAAATGGTGCTACCTGTAGCACCAAATTTTTATTTGAGTGTTGATTTTAAGGTTTTTTGGAGCTACTATATGAGTTTTGAAGGTCGTGGTTGAAAAATGTTTTAATTTTGAACCCAGTAGAAAAATTGGTGCTACCGGTAGCACCACTTTTTTATTTTGAGTTTGATTTTCATTTTTTTTATGCAAAAATATGGGTTTTAAGGGCTAGAGTTCTTGTTTTGAGGTCACAGTTCTCATTAAGTCGGTAACTTTGTTCTTGACATTCATTATTCTACCATTCATTATGTGCAAAGAACCATAACAACATATAATAGATTCAAATTAACCAACATACATTAAGTGCGCGCAATAAACAACATAATAAACAAACACATCATAACATAACAAAGGGAGACAATATTTAGCGTGCTTCACCCCAAACTCGGCTACATCCACAATGAAATGATTCTTATATTATCATTCAGAGCAATCATTACACAGTAGGTGCACTGCGCAAATACATTATCTTCAGACTCATACTACTTGCCTTGGTCGTCTTCCTATGTGCATACTCATTCTTTATCTTCTCTATCCTTCTATGCTCTCACATTTTCTCTTCATGTCTCGCATTACTTCACTCAAATATTTCTACTCTTAGACTCCAAAAGACAAGACTCCAAGAGATAAATCCCTAAGACATAAGACTCTTACATATTTATACATTTACATTAGGGCTTATCCAGTTACAAAATGGACCAAAATGCTTAATGAATTCTAGATAATCTCATCCTTCTGCACGCATTGATTTCAGAAAATGCACTAATTGTCTCCCTTTATTCTACGCGTGTTGCTCCTTAGCCAACTTGTCACGTGGTTTTCTCTTGTGCGATTCCCAAAACTGGTCCCAAAATATCCTGCTCCAACACTATTCAACCAATGGTTGAGGAAGTGGTTGCGTCGATGCAATCTTCAGTCGATCTGAATCTTGTCTTGCAGAGTGATGAGACTAAGAAAGTGATATCATCGATGCAATATTCGACCGATCTCACTATTCTTTTGAGGATTTATGTGTCTTTCGAACATGTCCTTAGCATTTCCAGTTATGTACCTTTGGAACAAGGGGACATTCCACTCACTTCAAGTACGCTCCCTCCAAGTCCTAGGATGGTTTCCTTTGATTGGAATGATCTTGTGGAGCCTCTCCTTCCTTCTTCTACACCTTTCTAGATAACGGTTTTGGTTAAATATAAGTTGAAAATAATTCACCGATGTATTGTGGATGAAGGATCCTCTACAAGTATTTTATCCTCCTCGGCTTGGAAATATTTGGGTTCTCCTAAACATGTGTTAGCTACCAGTGAACTGTTGGCTTTCGACATAAGACCTAGTGAATGTTTGGGGATTCTTCCTCAATGTCCTATCACTTTAGGTGGGAAGACTGTCCTAGTCAATCTATTAGTGGTGCTAGGCCGTTTAGACTTCAATATGCTTCTTGGGCATGATTATGTTTATTCTATGAATGTTGTGGCATCTACACTCTTTCGTGTGATGCATTTTCCTCACAATGGAAGCATTGTCACTATTAATCAAATTTCATTTAATATCACCATCCTAGTTCGTCTTTACCTCAAGTTTCTCCTTTATATGTTCCTAATGTTAGATTAGACTCTTTTGCACCACAGGTGAATTATGTGGCGTATTGTCCTTGGTGTTCAATTGCTCTTGAGACGGGATCTTTACAGTCATTTTTCCCCTCTCGAGACAAGGTCTCAACAATTCATCAGGTGTTTTATCCAATTGAAGCATGGGAGCCCTTACTTCCCCCTTTTGGCCCAAGTGATCTAGCGTTTTGTAATACCCTCAAGAATTAAGATATAATTTTTGTTTTCCTTAAATAAATTTTCATTTATGGAAATTCGTACTTAAAATTATTAAGACATTTAATTACTATATTTGTGATTGTTGAGCAAGAGTTTGACTTGCCAACTGTCCTTTTTGATGGACATATATATGAGACAAAAAAATTTAATATATTAATGCAGGAAACAAGTGGAACATCTAGGTTAAAAATAACTGACTATGACTCCATGAGTGGGGCACATGTTTGAGTTAACTCAGAGATGATTTTAATAAGTGTCAGAAGTGGACTTCTGTTACTGGAAACCCCTAAAAATCATGTATTTGTAAAGATGTGAATTTCCAATGAGGGAAATGGATTGAAGAAAAGTCCTAGGAAAATAAAAATAGGATATATAAAACATATGTGGGAGGAAGGACACTGCTTAGTATGTTGAAGAAAAAGAAATTTTGTTGTGTGAGCACTTTTATGTTAGTAAAATGAATTTATGAATTGTACATAGGTACTTTTGGCTAAGGAGTTGATCTGAGTCTAGGGTGATACTATTACCAATTCTTCTTAGGTATTATGTCACTCCTTGAAGGGTCAGTTTTGAGATCATGTTTATTGACTTGATTTCTTTACAAGATGATATTGAAGTCTTTATAGGATTGAATCCAAATTGAATTAAAACTTGGATAATTAACTTATTGCATCTCATGTATCATCACTTAAAGATTCCAATACTTAATTTGCAGAAATAAAGTAAAGCATCATGAATATGAAGTGAACAAGCACACCGAGAGATAAGCAATCACATAAAAGAGACAAGAAATCACTGCGTGATAATGGATTTCTCCCCGGATGGGCTACGTCTCTGGGATTCGCTCAACTGCTTAGAAATTTTATTCTCCTCTTTAAAAATATGCTTCTCCTTTACAACTGAAAGGGCTGCAGTCCCATTGCTGGTGATAGCATCGAAGAGGGTGTTCTTATGTATAAAGAACAATTTCTCATAATGTATGGAAAAATCTCTCATGAACATGAGGTATACTCTCCATGGACCATCCACGGTAAAAACTCTCACAAACTTGTGGCAGAAAAATGAATACTCCCATCAATATGAATCCATGATCATCTTTGGATCTACTGATTAAATCCAAGCACAAACAAAATCATCACATATGTCTCGAAATTTCGAGACTTTTGACTACAATATTGGCTACCTTCCGACCAAGTGCCAAAAATGTATCTCTTGCACTAAACAACTATAGTTTACATGCAAGGGTAAAGAGATGAGGTTTCCTGCATTAAAATGGGTTTTATTTCCATGTTGAAACTCTCCATGCTCTTTGAAACCTGTAGCAATCATACAATTGTTGCAACATCTCATAAATAAAATAACATCATAAAGACCATGCTTACAGTGAGATTTTCCAAAACAAGCCTGTTGATATAAATCTATGATGTAGAAATGGATCACATTGTTGCGACTGTGGCAAGAAAACTTGCAAAATTGACTATTTACACGTAAAAAATGAACAGTGTCCATCCCAGGGCCTCCTGGGCTAGGCACCTTATAATGCGTTCATGCACCTGCAGTCATTACACAGTACTTCTGCCTCGTTATCCATGTTGTTGTACAGTCTGGGTGCACACATGTATTCTCCCCCGAGCTCTACAGTTGGCTTGGTTTAAAAATAAAATCCAGGGCGGACTTACCAAGTTCAACCCCTGTGGCTTGTTGGCAACTTGGTTTAAATTAAGTCGTATGGTTGGGGAGGTCCCAGGGTCAAACCCATAGACCTCTCCCTTTTGGGTCTTTGTTACAACTTCAAGTTAAGTATGGTAAAATGAGCATATATTACAACCAATGTAATATCAAAACCGTGGTAATTTTAATATAGGGAAATCCAATATATATCAAACCAACCCCCCATTTAAACTTTGGCGTCAATCATTCGATAAGATGTGTTCACAAAAATATCATGTTTAATACTACTATCGGGATATGGATATGTTTCCCAGATGTTTTTTGGAGATGAACTGATAACTGAGGCCATTGGTCGGATTCTTGTCTTGCCGCCTTTTAACAATGGATGCGTCGAGATTTGGGGAATCGTCAACCAGATTTTGGACTAGCCATCGGGATGGAGGTATACTATCGGGATCCTGGGGTTGTCAGTAGGTAGGGCCGTCGGGTCCAGCGTCGACCATCCTGACCCCCTTTTTTTTTAATTTGAAACTTTTGGCCCGTAGCCCTCATTGGGAATTTTGAGAGTGCCACGTGGCACCCATTGATTGGTCCATGTGGAAACTCCTCATGTTATAAGCCTAATTTGTACCCAGCCTACATACCTGGTCTCAGGCCCTACTATTTGCCAATTTCTTGAGCCAAGCTCTTCTAAAGAGCCCTCTTTTTTGAGCCACACACGCCCTAGCCTTCTACATCCCACGTATGCACACATCCATATGCCTGTAGGACTTCTACAACCCGCGTATATTGACAAAAGAATGAAAAATGGAAAGTTGTAGACAAGAAACAGAGTTTCGGAAAATTGCTAAAACCTTTTGATTACCTATGGCTAGTCATTCAACCGAGTAACTACCTATAAAATAAGGGGTAGGGGTCCCATTTAAAAAAAAGGAAGAAAAGTATAGAAACTCTGTCCAAATGTATCCCCCCTTTGCTCCAATTTCCTGCAATTGTATTGTGAGGTTGAGTAGTTGATGCATTGTGAAGAGGAGCCCAGGACCAGGTTCGAGGAGCAGTGTTGTCCACATATTGTAAGTTCACTCTTGTGAAGATTAATACAAAAAAGAATACTTTTTTCGTCCCACCATATCATGTGTTCAAATTGTGTATTTATTTTATGATATTGTCACATCTAACCCAACAATTAGTATATGAAATGCATGTTTGCATCTCTTTGTTTGTCCATGTGTGAATGCAGGTCAACTTTGGGAGGAGGCTTGCAGTCAAGGAGCGAGTGAAAGCGAAGGGATCGACATTAAACGAAGGATTTAAGGTAGAGTTACCTAATCTTGTTTGCACCTTTGTATAGCATGAATGTGGGGTTTTGTGTTGGGAGAATAGGAAAAAGTAGAGGCCTTTAAATGGTCATTTTCTGCATGCATGATTAAATCCCTTAAATGCTAAGTCCGTAAGCGGGATTTCCCACTCACATCAGAATTGGCGACTCCACTGGGGAGTCTCTAGGGTTCTTTAGGGATTTTTTATTGGGTATTTTGAAATTGGTTTTACTGGCTTTTTTGAGTTTCTGCAAGAAATCTGAGTGTTCATGGATTCTAGTTCTCAATACCAGTCTTCCCTGCTCTACTTACCACACTATTTCTTTTCTGTTTTTTAGAGTTTTAATGTTGGATCATGTTGTCATTGATGCCAATTGTTTGATTGATTGATGTCAAGTGATTGATTGATGTCAAATGATTGATTGATTGATGATTGATGTAATATAATATATATTTTCCTTGATGAGAATGCATAAATGAAGATAGATCAATGAGTTGTCATTGATATGATGAAGATGGATCAATGAGTTGTCATTGATACATGATGAAGATTGATCGTTGTGGTTTCATTTGTATATGATGCATTGTTGGAAAAATGTATAGATGACTCATTATTGTCTTATCATGATTGATAAGGTGCACAAATGGATGAACTCCAAAGTGGTCCCCTTATGGTGAAAGCCCTCACGGGAAGATGCTTTGAGGATTGAGTTATCCTAGAATAATGGTTGGAGGACCCTTGGTCTCATCATTTTATTATCATGATTGATAAGGTGCACAAATGTATGAACTCCAAAGTGGTCCCCTTATGGTGAAAGCCCTCACGGGAAGACGCTTTACGGATTGAGTTATCCTAAAAGAATGGCTGGAAGACCCATACTTGTATGTGGAATAATGAGATGAAGATCAAGGAAATTGTTGGTGAAACTATCCTAGATGGATAGTGTTTGTCATGCCATTTTCGGTGGTATGTGGAATGTCACATAACGCCTCATGGTTTGAGAGTTATGGCCTTACGAAGATGAAGGACCCCCACATGAAAGCTTGAATCCCCCAAGGTCAAAGAAGTCAAAGTGACCTAAAAGAAGAAATCATTATTTAAATGATAAAGTAAGGTGACAAAATCAAAGTGGATTATTTAAATAATAAAGAGAAGTGAAAAAATCAAGAAATGATAAAGTGAGATGAGAAAATCAAGAAGGAATATTTAAATGATAAAATATTGGAGAAATTTTCTATTTATGGAAAGTGGTTAACCCTAAAATAAGGAAAATAGGTTAAGTGTCCTAGAAATGGATTAAGTGACCTAAAAATTGGTTAAGTGACCTAGATGATAAAAGTATAAATAAGATAGCAATGATGTCTTGTAGATCATCCCTTTTGTGGATCAATGGAGAACTTCTTGTGAGAATATCTTTTGGAGTATTGCTGGAGAGCTTCTTGAGCATTTTTGGTGTGGAACAGTTGAGCATATTGAATATTTATAGGTGACTAAGGTAACCAAGGATATCTAAGCCGAATTTCAGAAGGAAGGTGAATAAAAGAGGGTCGGAATTGAAGGGAGGGTAAAGTTTTTTGATGATGCTTTCTAAGGTATGTTATTTACAGGTCATCTCACCATTTTCGCTATAACTTTTTATGATTCCGACCGTGAAATCGCTATACCATTGAGAAAACTTACCCAAGTATCTGTGGTAAAAAATGTAGCTTGTGGGTCGTTGTAGTTTGGGAGTTACACTCCGTGGAAAATAAGGTTTGTGGCTAGTCCTGAAACTAGTCAAAAACAGATGTTTCGGGTAAAAACATCATAAATTCTTCATAACAGATCCAAATTCAGTGAGACAAAATGTATTGGTTAGGGTATAGGCTGTAGTATGTTGTGTAACAGTTTCAAATCAATCAACGAATATTTTCTGCGGGCCACGCTCTACAAAATCGCTCATAAGAATAATCCAGAATTCAGCAAGGTATGTCATTTTTTGTTATAACACCTTTTCTAAGAGGTTCCAAGTAGTGCCACCTGGAGGAATTTCATAAAACACGCTGAAGAGCATTGTGTATCAATTTCAGATCTTCATTCATTACAGGTACAAAGTTATGATTATTTCAAGTTGGGGTTGTTGACTAATCCAAAACTAGTCATGGTTGAGACAAGTAGTTGATGAGTTGGCACATACATGAGGTGTATAGTTGATGATGTTGATACATATTGATGAGTATTTGACACATGATTGGTATATACTTGGTACATGGTTGAATGCACTTGTTTATGGTGCAGGTTGATTACAAGTTTTTTGGCAGAGGTTGGTGCATGGTTGATGCACTTGTTTATGTTGACAGATTGATATATGTTGAGGATTGTTGCCTCATCTCAGTTGGTGTTGAGATTGTAAGATGAGTCTTGCATATAGAGCTGGTGATCTTGTAGAGTTTTACTCTATTCAGCTGTTGCTGAAAAACCCCTGGATTGAAGTCCATAATAAAAAGAAAAATTGTACATACATCTTGTGTTCTTTGTGTTCCTTGTGGAGATGATTTGTTGATGATATGTTGTTGATATGTATTCACATCTAACTGATTATAAATGACAACAATG
>SNQJ01S0003575.1:43565-66071 GCA_010110895.2 Picea sitchensis
ATATGATAAATCAGGTCTTGGATACAAAGGAGAAGATACACATGCTGAAGCAAGCACCTCAAAGAAGCATGAGGTAAATCCATCAAAGAAGGAAGACAATGTTGCAAAGCAACCATCTACACAAGGCAAATAAAATTTCAAAATAACAAATCAAGGAAGACATCAAAAAGATATTCTTGGGACACCAAAGCAAAGATATGAAAGTATTTTTCATGGGCATTGCTATTCATGTAATGGATATGGTCACAAAGCTTTTGAATGTAGATCTTATGAAATGAGACATAATGAAAGATTTTATAACACCATGAAGTGTTGGAGATGTGATCAAGTAGGACACATTGTTGTTCACTGTAACACTATGAGATGCTACAGCTGTAGTGGATTTGGCCACAAATCCCATGAGTGTTGGAACACAAGAAGAAAGTCCATGATGAAAACTTCAAATAGCATAGCTAAAAGAAGGAATGAAGTAAGGAAGGGAGACATATATGAAAATATGGATAATCAGAGCTCAAGTTCTAAGGAGAAGGGACATCTACAAAAGTGGGTGAAGAAGACAGAGCAGCCAGAACAGAATGAAAGACTGAAGGGAAGCTCAAATAAGTCATCTACTGAAGCATATGTGGGTGACAGTGGTATCAGTCGTGTACATACGCAGGATGACCTTGTATAGGTCATGTACATACGTGAGCTATTGTGCAGTAGACCACGTATATGTGGTAAAGCCTTGAGAAAAAGGCTATGCACATGGATTGCAGCGTGATGTGATGGTATAACACTTTGTTGCAGGGTCTGACATTGTTTGTTGCAAGTTCTGACACTATTTGTTGCAGGTTTAAGTGTTCATCTATTGGATTATGTAAAATAAAATCTCGAGTGCATGACACTAACCCATGAGTATGGATTGATGTTGATTTGTTGGTGTACATGGCTGGTACATATTTGAGTTTCATTGATATATCTTATGATGTATTATTGGAAGCATATGTTGATATCATGGTGCATGCATTTTTCATGTGGATTGGGCTACATATGGTTGGTGAATTGATGAGGTAATCATGTTGTACATCATTGTTGATCTGTAGTTTATGCATGATTGGTACTTTTCTAGTACATTGGAAGAGCCACCTACTAGCAGTTTGATTGGCACATGTTTTATGTAGGATTTGGCATACATATATGGGATTCATCATTTTGTGGTATTGGTGCATGGTAATGTACATGTTTTGTACACTCATAAATGGCATATGCTTGATGATACTACACCATTGGTATTACTTGATTAGCACAACAATTGGCATTTGTTTGAGATCCCTAATTGTGGCATTTGGTTCATGATGGAGACATATCATGAGTGATATGATACATTGTTTGGAATGTTGGTAGATGCACATGGTTGGAATATTGTTAGATGCACATGGTTGGCATATTGGTGGATGCATATGGTTAGCATATTGGTAGATGCACATGTTGGCATGTTGATAAAGGCATATGATTGATACATTCCATGGATGATATCTTTTGACACATTGCATGATGTTGATGTACATGGTTGATGTACATAGGTGTTGTGCATGATGAGAACACATTTTGTACAAGATGTACTTGGTTGATATTTTGCTCATGATTTTTTATTTCATTGTTGACATATCTTTTGCTTCATGATGCTTGGTATGGCATGAGTTTGATGCATAAACAGGTCCAAGGATCGTTATATGGTAGCACAATGTTCATCTTGCAGAAAATATAGGGGAGACACCCATAGGGAGAGTCATTATTCTTCCCATGATTCTAGGAGGAGATATTTATCAGATGAAAATCTAGAAAAGAGACCTATACTTGAAGAAAGATCAGAGGAGCATAATTTCAGGGGGAGCAATGGTCACAGCGGGAGTATGTTCGATGTATCTTCAGAATTACATCAGAGTGATATCCCTTGTTCAAAAGGGGAGAGATTATTCATAGGAAGATCAAAGGCATTCAGATAGGGGGAGCAGCCCCAAGGAGAGTTCAAGCAAGGGGAGAAGCCCCAAGATGAGAATGGCCCTTTTCCATTGATGTCAAAAGGGGAGAGTTAATCACATTGATGTGATTGATGTTTATTGATGGGAGAGATAGTCACATTGACTATTGATGTAGAGCATGCCTTATCTACATGTTGACATCAATAATTGGTAATTGGTGTTAACATCAATGTTGGTATTGCCATCAATGCCAAAGAGGGCGATTGTTGGATCATGTTGTCATTGATGCCAATGGTTTGATTGATTGATGTCATTGATTGATGTCAAAGGATTGATTGATTGATGATTGATGTAATATAATATATATTTTCCTTGATGAGAATGCATAGATGAAGATGGATCAATGAGTTGTCATTGATACATGATGAAGATGGATCATTGTGGTTTCATTGGTATATGATGCATTGTTGGAAAAATGTATAGATAACTCATTATTGTCTTATCATGATTGATAAGGTGCACAAATGGATGAACTCCAAAGTGGTCCCCTTATGGTGAAATCCCTCACGAGAAGACACTTTGCGGATTGAATTATCCTAGAAGAATGGTTGGAGGACCCTTGGTCTCATCATTTTCTTATCATGATTGATAAGGTGCACAAATGGATGAACTCCAAAGTGGTCCCCTTATGGTGAAAGACCTCATGAGAAGACGCTTTATGGATTGATTTATCCTAGAAGAATGGTTGGAGGACCCATGCTTGTATGTGGAATAATGAGATGAAGATCAAGGAAATTGTTGGTGAAACTATCCTAGATAGAACGTTCTTGTCATGCCATTTCCGGTGGTATGTGGAATGTCACATAACTCCTCATGGTTTGAGAGTTATGGCCTTACGAAGATGAAGGACCCCCACATGAAGGCTTGAATTCGCCAAGGTCAAAGAAATCAAAGTGACCTAAAAAAAGAAATAATTATTTAAATGATAAAGTAAGGTGACAAAGTCAAGGTGGATTATTTAAATAATAAATAGAAGTGAAAAAATCAAGAAATGATAAAGTAAGATGAGAAAAACAAGAAGGAATATTTAAATGATAAAATATTGGAGAAATTTCTATTTATGGAAAGTGGTTAACCCTAAAATAAGGAAAATAGGTTAAGTGACCTACAAATGGGTTAAGTTACCTACAAATGGGTTAAGTGACCTAGAGGATGAAAGTATAAATAAGATAGCAATGGTCTCTTGTAGATCATCATTTTTGTGGATCAATGGAGAGCTTCTTGTGAGAATATCTTTTGGAGTATTGATGGAGAGCTTTTTAAGAATTTTTGGTGTGGAACACTTGAGAATATTGAATATCTATAGGTGATTGAGGTAACCAAGGATATCTAAGACGAATTTCAAAAGGAAGGTGAAGAAAAGAGGGCCGGAATTGAAGGGAGGATAAATTATTTTGATGATGCTTTCTAAGGTATGTTATTTACAGGTCATCTCACCATTTTCCCTATAACTGTTTTTCTATAATGATTCAGACCGTGAAATTGCTATGCCATTGAGAAAAAATACCCACGTATCTTTGGTAAAAAATTCAACTTGTGGTTTGTTGTATTTTGGGAGTTACACTCCATGGAAAATAGGGTTTGTGGCTAGTCCTGAAACTAGTCAAAAACAGGGGTTTCGGGTAAAAAAATCATAAATTATTCATAATAGATACAAATGCAGTGAGACCAAATGTTTTGGTTAGGGTACACGATTTAGTATGTTGTGTAATAGTTTCATATCAATTCAACGAAAATTTTGTGCGGGACACGCTCTACAAGGTCGCTCTCTAGAATAAGTCAAAATTCAGCAAGGTATGCCATTTTTTCTATAACGTCTTTTCTAAGAGGTTCCAAGTAGTGCCACCTAGAGGAATTGCATAAAACACACTAAAAAACATTGTATATCAGTTTCAGATCTTTATTCATTACAGGTACAAAATTATGATTATTTCAAGTTGGGGTTGTTGACTAATCCAAAACTAGTCATGGTTGAGACAATCAGTTGATGAGTTGGCACATACATGAGGTGTATAGTTGATGATGTTGGTACATATTGATAATTAATTGTTGATGAGTGTTTGACACATGATTAGTATATACTTGGTAAATGGTCAAATGCACTTGTTTATGGTACAGGTTGATTACAGGTTGTTTGGCACATGTTGGTGCATGGTTGATGCACTTGTTTATGTTTACATATTGATATATGTTGATGATTTTTGCCTCATATCAGTTGGTGCTGAGAATGTAAGCTGAGTCTTGCATATATAGATAATTCGCTTGTAGAGTTGTACTTTATTCAGTTGTTTCTGAAAAACTCCTGGATTGAAGTCCATAATAAAAAGAAAATTTGTACATACATCTTGTGTTCTTTGTGTTCCTTGTGGAGATGATTTGTTGATGATATGTTGTTGATATGTATTCACATCTAACTGATTATAAATGAAAACAATGAGTAAAGAGAAAATGTTGAATGTTAAGTAAGGAGTTTTTGTGTAAGAGGAAAGTTTTGGGAAAAAGATCCCCACACTCATTCACCCCCCCCTCTAAGTGTGGTAGGTGTGTCCAACACTTAAGAGGCATACACAACCTATAGTGGGATAGCGCACGTATGCACACGCCCTGCCTTTAGTCAGCCCGCGTATGTACGCCTGCTGATGAAGTGTTAGCTGTGTGTCGGAGAACCCAACAAATCCTTCTCAGGAAGAGGCACTCATCCTCTCCCCTACAGAAGTGATCATTCTTAAGGATCTTTTGGGTCCTTCTAGGTCTCTGATTAAATAGTCCATACGCAGGTAAAAACCTCAGGATTATCTTTGTTTCGCTATATTTGTATTGCCTCTTTGCATCAAAGTAAGTTTTTTTACCTTTAAGGGGTGCTGGTGTTCAATACCAGTATCCTCTGTTGAAGCTTAGCTGCTTCTTTTCTTTTTTTTTGAAGGATTTCAGAGGCACACGCGGCCTACAATGGGCTTGCCCGCGTGCACACATGCCCTGCCCTTCTACAGCCTGCGTATACACGCTAGTTGTTGAAGAGACAGTCGCGTACCTGTCCATAAATTGTTTTTGAGGCAGTCATCCTCCTCCCTGTCAAGTTTTTACTTCCTAGGGTCTTTCTTGTCTGAATGTGGTCTCTGTCATAGCATCTGATCCTAGGTTTGGACTCTATGATGGCTTGTTTTTTCGTTCAAATTCTTCTTATGTTTCTTTGTTAGGTTTTTTGATGAGATAGTGAGTCAGTTTGATCTGCCTTTTTGGTTGTCAGTATCTCCCCACGGTCAGTGGTTGGCCAAAAACATTTCTTGGCCTTGTCTTGTTTTGGATTTTTTACCGTTTTTGCTTCAGAAAAGGAGAAAGCTTCCATCTTTGGGTTTTCTTGTTTTTGAGGCACAATAAAAAAAAAGGTAGATATTTTCTTTGTTTGGTTAAGTAGTCAAGTGTTTACACATATTATTAGGAAAAAGTTCATTTTCATAAGTTCTTGGTTGATTGACTTAGGACAATAAGTAGCTCGTAGTCGAGTGAAAGCCTATTTTCAGTTTTCTGTCAAAAGATCTTAGAAAGAAATCTTGCAAAGTTGGTTAAAGTAAATTCTTTTTGAAGAAGTAGTTTTGTTTTAAGCACTTTGCATGTTCTTCTTTTTTTCGCTTTAAAACATCACTGGTTTCATTATCATTTCCTATGACTTAAAAAAAAACCACTAAAATAAACATTTAAATAAAATCTTTTAGACTTTATGTTTTGTAGGGTACACCAACAAGTCTAGGACTAGAGCCTTGATTTAGGTTGGAGAGGAAACTCTTCAAGGCTACCAAACACAAACATAAGAGTCTGATCTAGGGAGTGTTCAAAGTCCAGTTACCATGAAAGTTGTCTGGAACCCCCCTCTAACATAGATGATAAACACGAGGTTGTGTACGGAAAGGTAGCGAAGCTAACCCCTCCAAAACTGGACCAAGCGTAGTGGGGAACGCATATAGAGGGTTTGTCTTGGGATTCCGTCGTTAGCACTTGCCACAGAGCTTCGTGGGTCTCGAATATGTTCGAGGTCCTCAGTTGTCTTCCAGAACACTTTCTCTCGATACCCTGGATAGGTTTCGGGCTTGATACCCTGCTCATTATGGTCCACCCAATTGTTGACTGTACCCGCCTGACAACTGTTCGTGAGCTGGAAACCTAGTTGCCTATCATTCTAGTGACTTACACAGGCGACTGTGGGGGTATACCACGGTACTTAGGACAGACATCGGGCCACACTTTGCAGAGTATACCCAGAGGGTGCTTTCGTATTCGAGTTGCACTTGCATCGGTAAGTTGCTCTAGTGTTGGTTGTTGTAACTGTCCTTCCAACTAGCTAGTGACTGCCTGTTTTATCTCATAGGAATTTTTTGATAGAGTGTGTTTGTTTCTCAATCGGTTAGAAAGGCCTTAGTGTGTCTTTGATCTTCTCACACAGTGGAGGATCAGGATCTCCGCCGGTCGCTAAGGCTTCTTGGCCTACCACCGGTCGATCTGGAGCCACCCCCACCGCCGCTAAGGCAGAAGCTAGACCAACAAGGGTCGTTTGAAGAAACTGGGACATGGGTAACTATGTCCAACCCACCTTCGAGAGAAGAACATCTCATCTCGGAGGAACCAACCATTACTGACCTTGGAGCGCAATCTCTTGGTCCTAACAACCCTCCGGTTATGGATCTTTCGGTGCCCGTTGTCGTACAGGTCTATCCTTACGAGCGTTTGGAAGTATCCCAAGCAGAGATGGAACCAAATCCCGCAACTTCTTCAAGGAATTCTCATATTCCCTCTACGATTGTCGCAACTAGGGGTGTTCCACCTCCTAACCAACCGTTGCCAGTCCGGGCCACTATGGTCTCGACTACCTCTACTTCGGGCAATGGTCCACTCCCATCTTTGGCGGCGATCACTGCTCAGTTGTTCCAAAGTGCGACAGGCCCTCTGTTCACATACGGAATGCCTAGCTTCAATCCAAATGCTGTCCTTTTTCACTCCACCCAACCAACTCTAAGTCTAGGGGCAGGGAGTTCAAACACTTCTCTGCAAGGATCCACGGGGGGAATTCTAGCTCCTTATAATGCTTTCCCTTATGGAGGGGGTCACATACCTCCTTCGTTCCTTTCACTCGGCGGTGCTCTCCAGCAATCTGCCGAGCCAAGCATGAACTATGGTTCGTATGGAGTGAGTAGTCAAGGACTGCCTTCTAATAGTCAACCGGTAGGTTCGACACCGTTCTCTTTGTTTGATGTGTTTGCTAACAATGTTTTCTCGTCCGTTGCTTTCCCCAGTAGGGGCAACCCTGGTTATGGACAATCGAATCCTATGCAGGGTACTATTCTTGCACAGGGGGAAAACCCAGGAATCCCTTCCCCCCAAGGACCTTGGAATGCTTGGCAAGGATCGGCTTCCTCTTCATGGATGCCGACAGGGGGAAACCCCTTCCAAAGTCATTGGAACCCCGGACAATGTTCAACACCTATGCCTGTCGGGTCGGCAGGGGGCATCCCCTCTCAAAATCCTTGGAACGCAATGCAAGCCCAACCTCCTTTGTCCTTCTATGGAAGTCAACCGACGATGCCTCAACAAACGCAGAATCCGTACGTTGGTCCTAGACAAGGTTTTTACCAGAATCCTGGCCAACAACCAAACTTTTCCTGGCAACCTAGTGACAGTCAAAATCTGGGTCCCTTTTTCCACGGTCATAATCAACAGCCCAAACTACCGTTCCTAGTAACTTTTCATTTTCATGACTTGACGAGGTTGTTGAATGAACCCATCTGTCACGATCTGTGTTGGCCTCCTATGCCGACCAAGTTTTCTTCGGACATTCCAAAGTTTGAAGCCAAACCTAACGAAGATTCAGGCGATCATGTGACTACTTTTCATCTCTAGTGCTCGTCTAACTCATTGAAAGACGACTTCTTTCAATTGCACTTGTTTCAACGCACTCTCATAGGGAGTGCTGCGAAATGGTACATTGAGCTCGACCGCTCAAGATACTCTTCCTTCGGCGAATTGGCAATGGATTTCTTAAACCATTTCCAATTACCTGTGAGATACGATGCCGACACCAAATTGCTGACCAAATTTGAGCAGACAAAGGTGGTCCATATCTCCGATCACATCCGATAATGGAGATGCCAGAAGAGTTTGATAAAAGTATCAGTCCCGCCAACATTTTTTCTAGAGTGGTTCCTTAAGTCTTTGGTACCCTAGTTATCCAAAGATGTAGCGATGTCGAGAGTCTTTTATGAAGAAGATGTGATAATGAGAGCTCAACAACTTGAGCTGATTTACTCACAATCTAGCCTAATTTATGAAATATTGCCAGATGCATCTAGGTTAATTCTTGACAAAACCAGACAGAGAGTTGGACCACATGCCGATAGTATTGTCAGTTCAACACAAGCTAAGTCCACTGATCCACTATCAAAACAATTGCAACAATTGTCAATACAACAGACAGCGGCCAACCAGACCACCGGTCTGGTTGCTCCCCCTACCCAAATGTCGGATGTACACAACGTACAATCGACAAACCCGAAGGCCAACTAGAAACCCGACGGGAAGAAGAAACAACGAAAGAAGGGTAAGGGGGATAAGAAACCTACCAATAATGTTGGCGGGGGCAACACTGAAAATAAGAAGTCAAAGTATCTGTGTAATATGTGCACGGAAGACCACCGAACTTATCAGTGCCCTCGGCTCTCAGAGGCCCAAAAGTTATTGGCACAAAAACAACATGTTGTGTTAATGAACCCATTCCAACATGGGCAAAATTTAACTCAAGCCTCAGTGAGCGCAGAAGGGGGCAGTCAAGGACCACTTCCGTCTTTGAGTAATCCTTCGTCTGCGAATGTGTATATCATGAAAGGTGATGCATACATATCAACCAGAGCGCATGATTACAGAATGCCTAGGTCCTTTGAGAAGAGTAAAGAAGCTGATATCCCCCCTCTTCCTCTCCAGATTGAGAATACGTAGGGCGAAACAATGACACACATCCCAAAAGGTGCATTCAATAAATATTCTCACAACCCGAACGCAACGGCCGCCCAAAACTACTCTGTGGTGGAGGATTTGTCACAAACCCCTTGTGCGATGTCTGATTTGGAAGTTCTCCAGAGTTGCCCTTCCCAGAGAAAGGCTTTGTTAGCCTCTTTAGGATCCACTGAGACTTGTAATCCGGGAATGATCATGTTTGATACGACCGACTTAAAACCTCGTCTCCCTTACCATGTTGCATTTCAGATAGTAGTGGCTTATACCACAAAAACTTTTACACGAAACATTTTCCGCACAGTGGTTGATGAGGGCGCCTTGACATGTGTAATGTCTTTGGCATGTTGGAAGGCCACAGGCCAGCCCGATTTGTCTCCGTCACCAACTCTTCCTATCGCTTTCGACGGTCGTTCTTTCCGACCACATGGCATCATTCCCTCTTTCCCCGTGCAGTTAGGGTGGAAAACCGTGTGCGTCGAAGTTGAAGTAGTCGATGCTCAACTCGACTATAATCTTCTGTTAGGAAGGAGTTGGACTTATGCTATGCAAGCAGTCGTTGCTACTGTTTTCCAGGTCTTGTTGTTTCCACACGAGGACCGGATAGTGACCATTGATCAGTTGTCTTTCTCCCGTCTTGACCCTTCATCGGGGGCATACACGATCCCGATGATCGACAACCCTCAACCCGACATCGTCAACATAGGGGTTGGTTTGTGCCCACCTTTGATGGGTACTTTCGATTACCCGCCCCCTCCCGACGATATTAAGTTTGTGTCAAACCAACCTAAGGTTGATATTTTTCAAGTCTCGTCGTTTCGTACGACTTACTTTCACAATTCGTGGACTCTTCCTTCCCCATCAAGGGAACCATGGCATGGCCATGCCCTTGTCTGCGAGAAAAGTTGCATACTCTATAGTCCAGCAAGCTTCCGTCGATCCCGATCCGACTCCCGTGCAAGAGTTAGATCCGATTTCAGAGCCTACTTGGGCTCGAGGTTCCTTTGCCGATACCGATTCTTTATACTTAGTCCTGCCCTCCGATGAAGCAATCATAGAGGCAATGACCAGTCCGGACAAACCCTAATATGATCTCCATCACATATCTTACTTCCTCCCAGAGTTAAGAAGAATTTAAGCAGGATAATCCACTTTGAATATGACTCAAGATAGGTCTTGTCCTATCAATCCCTTGGCTACACGTGCAGTTTATGCCAAGGGTAATATGGAATCCATCGTTGAAATGATACCTATTGATATCTCTAGAACCCCTGGCATCGCGGAGAATGTCCTCGTTGGAGATGATTTATCCCCCGAAGATATTCGAATCTACACGGATTTATTTAAATAATTTTGTGACGTTTTTTCTTGGTCTTAGGAGGAAATGCCAGGCATCGATCCAAGAATTGTTGAACATGAAATCATGACTTATCCTTACGCTAAGCCGGTCCGGCAGAAGCTTCGTCTAGTCAATCCTAGGAAAGAAACAGCTATCAAAGTTGAAGTAGAGAAACTGCTTAAGGCAGGTTATATCTATCCCGTTCACTTGACTCAATGGGTGTCAAACCCCGTTCCAGTCAATAAGAAACAGGATACGATTCATGCTTGTATGGACTTCCGTGATTTGAACAAGGCTTGTCCAAAGGATAATTTCCCCACACCATTTATTGACCAGATAGTCGATGAATGCATAGGATGCAAGACATTTTCTTTCATGGATGGTTTTTTGGGCTACAATCAGATACAAATCAAGCCCGAAGACAAACACAAAACTGCTTTCATTTGTCCGTGGGGTACATTCGCTTATCGAAAAATGCCTTTTGGTCTGAAAAATGTTGGAGCTACCTTTCAACGGGTCATGTCCTTCGCTTTCCACGATCTCAAACATATATTTGAGGCTTACCTTGATGAATTAGCGTCACAATCTCGTAAGAGAGTTGATCATCCTACACACCTCAGACTCATATTTGAGCGATGTCGTTGCTACCGGATTCGCTTGAATCCAAACAAGTGCAGTTTTTGCATTACTTCAGGTTATTTTCTAGGTTTCATATTTTAGACAATGGGGATCATGGTCGATCCTCTCAAGGTTGAGGCAATAGTTCAGTTTCCTCCCCCGCTCACTATCCTTCAACTTCAGAGTTTGCAGGGAAAAGCGAACTTCTTACAACGTTTCATCGCAAACTATGACGAGATCACAAAGAGCTTTATGCATTTACTCAAGAAGGACGCCCCTTTTCATTGGGACGAAGCCGCTCAATGCTCGTTTGATGCTTTGAAAAGCGCCCTCACCTCTGCCCCTCTGCTTCGACCACCCAATTATAATAAAGACTTCTTATTGTACTTGGCTGCAACAGAGTTGACCATCAATATGGTATTGGTTCAGGAGGATGATGTGCTTTCCGAGTACGTGATCTATTATCTGAGTCGAGCCCTGGTTAGACCGGAACTTAATTATTCCCACGTTGAAAAACTTGCGCTGGCAGCAATTCATGCTGTCCAACGGTTCCGTCATTATATCTTGTTTCGCAAGACCGCCGTCATTGTCGTTGTGAATCCATTTCAATACGTGTTGACACGATGAGTAATTGGCGAAAAGATCAGTAAATGGATAGTTTTCCTCCAAGAATTTGACTTAGATTTTGTTTCGGCAAAATCCAAAAATTCAATGGTTTTTGCGGAACTCATATCGAAACTTCCGGTCAAGTCAGGTGATGTTATGCCCGAAGAGTTGCCTATTAAAAGAGACATGTTTTTTATCTTGTCTTCGGACCCATGGTATGGATATATATTTTTCTATCTCCAGACTTTGAAGTGCCCCGCCTCTGCTTCTCGTGATGAGTGTCTCCGTATATGCCATCAGGCCAAGAACTATCTTATACTCGAAGAAACATTGTATCGTCGAGGCATAGATTCCATCCTTCGCTGATGTCTCTCTCATGAAGAAGCATAAATCGTCCTTAATGATTGCCACACTGGAGCATGTGGCGGCCATATGTCTAGGTTGGCAACAACCCAATTACGCATCGATTGCCTCTGGCCGACATTAATCAAATATTGTGTTGAATCGGTCAAGAAGTGTCACCCGTGTCAAATCTTCTCTCGGAAGATGAGGGCACACCCTGCTCCTATGTTTCTCGTCATTACCATTGGTTCTTTCACCAAGTGGGGGATTGATTACACTACATGCAACCCCCCTTCAGCAAGGGGACACCATTACATCATCGTAGCAGTAGACTACTTTACGAAGTGGGTTGAAGCTATGCCAACGTTCAAGGATGATGGAGAGACATCAACTCTCTTTTTGTTCAACCAGATTATAGCAAGGTTCGGCGTCCCAAGAGAGATTGTCACTGACCATGGCAGTCACTTCCAGAATAAAATGATGACTGAGTTAACATCAAAGCTTGGGTTGAGGCAAGAACATTCGTCACCTTACTACCCTCAAGTGAATGGTCAAGTGGAAGCTGTGAATAAATCCCTCAAGACTATTTTACAATGAACGATCAATTCGACCAAATCAAATTGGAATTTGATGTTGTACTCTGCATTATGGGCCTACCGAACGTCTGTTAAGAATGCAACCGGTTTCTCACCTTTTCAACTCGTTTACAGGCTGGAAGCAGTTTTACCCATAGAATGTCAGATCCCCTCTTTAAAATTGGCAATACAGTTATTTCCAAACACTCCACTGCTTGAAGAGTGGTTATTACATCTCGAACAACTTGATGAGCAGCGTCGAGACGCAGCCTTGGCCAACGAGGCTCACAAACAAAAAGTTAAGTGTTAGTATGATCGGTCCGTTCGCCCTCGGATTTTTTCTGAAGGCGACCTTGTCCTAGTCTATGACCAAGATAAGGATCCCCTAGGGGCAGGCAAGTTCAAACCCATGTGGTTCTAACTGTTCATTGTTAAATATGTTCTTAAAAAAGGTGCTTATCGTCTGGTGGACTTTGAGAGAAACGCTTTGGCTGAGCCTAGAAATGGGCTCTACCTCAAGAAATATTACTCGTAGGTGGGTCTCCTTCAGTGACTTCTTGTAACATATGTATAGTCTTTGTACATTTGTTTTTCTTATGTTTTGTCTTTTGTTTGTATGCAAGTGTCATTGTTGATGACATTATTTTCACTGTGGCAGATGTCAAGTGAATCAGAGGTTTTCGTGGGGTTTGCGGACGGTGCTAGTTGACACACTCGGGGGCTTGCTTCCGCAACTTGGGTGATTTTTACACCTCAAGGCCAGTTTCTATCCTCAGGAGGTATCTGTTTAGGTAATGCTACAAATAACATTGTCGAATACATCGCAGTCATAGAGTTGCTTCGTGATGCTTTGTCGCATGGTATCTCTCGCCTCCGGGTCTACTTAGATGCTCAACTGGTTCTGTCTCAATTAAATGGTGTTTACCACGTTTACGACCCTACCCTACACCGATGGTTCCTTAGGGTACGTCTCTTAGAATGAAGTTTTGATTACATTACTTACATTCATGTTCCTAGGAGATTAAATCACATCACTGATACTCTAGCTAATCATATATTAGATTGGCATTTTGCACACATGTAAAGAGAAAAACACACATGCACATATAAATACATTTGTAACATAATCCATAAAGCGTAAAAAGACAAAAAAGATCCATATATATATGTCAAAAAATGTATCAGAGTACAGTGTGGGCACGAATGCCCAAAAAATATACACAGTAGGAGTCACAAGGCTTATGCCCTAAAAAATGTACAAAAGTGCTCACGACACATACAAAATCCAACCTAGCTAAGGGCAAGGCCTGTTGGCCCGGCCGTAGTGTACAACGACGTTTGCCAAACGCCAAAAAAGTTGGACCCAAGTCCTTGGCACCCCAACTATGTGAGGCTGCATAGAGGGTGGCAGATCCTCAATCTCTGCCATAGGCACAACATGAGTAAGAGCGGTTAGGTTCTTCTCTACCCGCTTCAAAAATCTCTCGGCCTCCTCAGGTTGAGGCCCCCCTGCTGCTCATGTCGGTCTGGCGACTCCGACTTCTCCCGCCTCTGGATGAGGACGTCGTCTAGTCCTCACAAAATCAGTGGGACGCACTGGTCTCACGTATGCACATAACAAACAAATCATTGTCAGATACTTTGGTACACACACAAAAAAATGATATATATAAAAGAAAATCAAAAATAAAAAACTATGAAAATTAAAAACTTACCCAACTCTCATCGCACTGCTCCGGGAGGAACAACCATATCCGGGTCTCTGGAAAATTCAATGCTAGCATATGGATAGTCTTCTATCGCTGGAATCTGGCGATACCACTAGTCAAAGAACTTGGCATCGAAGGCCTCCACGATCCTTCCACCACCCTGACGCGGAAACAATGCCTCCCATCTACATATGGCTGGGAATGTGGCTATGTGCCCTCGTACTATCTCTCGAGGGATAATACTGAGCACCCTCTCGAAGAAGAATGCACAAAGTATGGTCCCAAACCCGAAGTTTATGTGCCTCCGCATGCGGCACTCAGTCAACTGCCTTTACATACAATCAAGTAATGTCGTGCTCCAATCAAACACGTGTGCATTCAAGCACTGCACCGCACATTGCATGTGCAACTAGGACGCTTGGTGAAGTGCAACGGATCCAGTGATCCGCCCAATCAGCAGTACTATCACTTTCAGTGATAGGTTAGATATCTTGTTGATAGACACCTGTGTGCCCACTTTGTCAGTCCCTGCCTCACAATGGAGCCCAATCAGCTCTGTTATGTTATGAGGCCCTGAAGGAAATGTGCGGAAGTTGATTGGTTCCCCTCTCCTTAAGAGGCCAATCAAGAAGTATATGTCATCTTTCGTCGGAGTCAATGATTGACCTTCAAGCATGAAGGCCTCTACATCCGAGTGCCAATAGTCTATCAAGGAATTCAGTAGCCTCGGTTGTGCCCGCATGAATGGACATTGGTAGAATTTCAAAATCTTGCATTGAGTCAATGAAATAGTCACACCAAGGTCCTCATCGACCAAAATTTCAATGTTTTCATGCTCTCTTTCACTCCAGTGAACATACATCCTGCAAGAGCCAGTTCGGGAGGGGAATTAGATCTTTCTTTTTAATTTTTTCACAAAATTGGGGGCATACGCGGGCTGTAGTGGTGCAATCGCGTATGCACGCGTGCAATAATTCTTCTACACGCATGCATATGCGTGTTGTCCCAAGAAAGCCTGCATATGCCTAGGGCCGACCCTTTTTAAAGGTCGACACCCCCCAAAAAAATGAAAGAAAATGCATAAAATAAAAATTGAAAAGGCAAGATGAGTGAATTTATACTTACTTGGTTCAATCGGAAGTTCGTTTTGTCCACTGAAGCTCCTAGAATCAACACTTTTATCAAATCGGTGTTTTTGGCTCTAGAGTCAATTTCCAAAATCAACAATGGTGATAATGAGTTGCCAGCTTCTATTTATAGACTTTTTGGCCCCTTTTTGTCATTTTTTGGACCCCCTTGTCATTTTCTCTAAACTGAAAATCATTTAGTATGGTTCAAGAGTTTCTTTCGGAAGGTTACGATAGAGGTTACTTCGGGGATTGGGAAGCTTTTGGGAGATTTGGGTCACTTTTGAAGGTCCTTTGGTAAAAATATCATTTTGTCAACTTGAGCATTTAAGTTAGGATTCCACCTCCACTTTTTGTATCTCGTTGTCTTTATCACTTTGCCATAGGATCGAACCCACCGAGTTGTGACATAGAACCATATTTGTTGCTTTAGAAGTGTCGCAATGTTGTGGTAGAGCCTTCCCCTTCATAGATGTCCTAGCTAGATCCTTCTTGCATTTTCGACATCCATGTCGTTGGTAATGACTATAGGCTCAGGAGTCCCTGTTAATCTTGTCCTAATTACGAGTTTGCGCCTCATCTGCATGATTCTTTATCACTGTTGATCTCACCCTTGGGACTCCCAAAATTTTAAACGGGTCTTCTTTTAAGCCATTTCAGACCCTTTAAAACATGAAAATATTGTCCGGCGATCTTGTTGTCTTTCACGCTTGTTAAACTGAAATTTGAAGGCACGTCTGTCCGGCGGTAGTTTACCCCTTTTTCGGTCCAGATGGTCAACTGTACGAACAAAGGTATACTCTAGGAACTTTAGTTCTCTAGAAGAGTATCCTTAGGTATAATTTTACCCCTTTTTAGGGCCTGAGGGACTAAATTTACGAAAAAGGCACCCCCACAGAGTCCATAGTTAAGCTCTTTTCAGGATCCCTAAAATTGAAGAGATCACCGAGTGACCTTGTTTCTTCACACTCATTAAAATGGCCAAGAAGAACAACCTTTACGTAGTCCATAGTTAAGCTCTTTTCAGACTCCCTAAAAATGAAAATATTGTCGAGTGATCTTGGCTTTGTCACACTCTTTAAAATGATTTTGAATAGTCATCTTTTCGGTGTTAGTTTACCCCTTTTTCAAACCGACTAGACTATTTTCGAAAAGGTAGCCCAGTGGAGTCTTCTTTTACGCTTCTTTAGACTCTCTAAAAATGAAAAACCGGCCGAACTTACCTTCTCTGGGCTCGTTAAACTTACATCGAAGGACGTTACCATTGTGTATCTCATTAACCGCATTCACATACTCGCATCTTTGGCCTAATGACCAGTTCCATGTTGCTCTCAACTGAACCATCTGAAGCATGCCTTATACACAATCCCTGTAGCACTTTGCCTCTGCGTCTGGACACCTTTTACCCATGGAGGTTTTTTCCGAGTGTCCCCTTTCTGCATATGTCCCCTAGCTCTGAGAATTAGTGTGTTCCTTGCACCTAGAACTAGTATGTTAGAGAAACTCGTTACTCCTTTGTAACGTAATATTCTTTTATTCTTTTTTCATAAGCTTTCCAAAATTATTGAAAAAAGACAAAAAAATCAAATATACCCCAAAAAGAGGAAAGGAAAAGTATTTTATTTTTGTTTTGTTGGCAGCACAATGAGTTGCCCTTAGACAAAACACATATTTCTGTTTGTTCGTCAAAGATCTGGGATATAGTATGACCTTATGAAGCTGTTCTCATAGAGCCGTGTCCTCCTCCGTTTGGTTATTCCTCCGAGCATATGGAGAGTTGGCGTTGCTTCCTGCATCGTCAAATTATGTCAATATCATGCTGCCCGAGTCTCATCATTTGTCGTGCTACTGTCCAAGGGAAGTTTTTACCAAGCTCGTGTCGGCCTTTCTGCAGTTTGTCTCTTGTCCTCATGCCCGGCCATCCTAAAACACTAATCAAAATCCTTGTTCAAAATCAATGAAGTTCTCTGCCTGATCACCGAGATCCTCTTGTCTATTCACGACGAGTCATCGAATACCTATGGGTAATGAAGTCGTACACTCACATTACACTCTTACCCGAGTTTTGAAGATCTTGAAGTTGTTGCTCGAGCTCTGAAAACATCTCCAGCCATCAGACGACACTTAGCTTCTTGAAGATGGATACTATACATGTATTTTGAGATGTAGATTCGATATGTATTGCTCGCGACTACACTTTATATAGTTATATGAAATGGATCTGCAGTGTATTTGATTGGCAGCGATGATTTTAGTTTTTTATCCTGAACATGGGTATGCCCGCCTCAGAGAGACAAAATGTTATTTTGCAGATGGCAGCGCCCGAATACTGATCCTCGGATCACTCACTTGGCACATTGATAAATATTGGTAAAGTATTTCGGCCATCAGATGCTCTTTTGACCTCACACTTTAGGGGCATCTGTTATAATCCTAATTTGCACCCAGCTTGCATACCTGGCCTCAGGCCCTACTATTTGCCAATTTCTTGACCCAAGCTCTTCTAAAAATCCCTCTTTTCTGAGCCACATGTACCCTGGCCTTCTACAGCCCGTGTATGCACACATCCATACGCTTGCAGGACTTCTACAACCCGCGTATACTGACAAAAGCACGAAAAATGGAACGTTGCAGACGGGAAACAGAGTTTCAGAAAATTGCTAAAACCATTTGACTGCCTATGGCCAGTCATTCAACCAGGTAACTACCTATAAAAGAAGGGGTAGAGGTCCCATTTAAAAAAAATGAAGAAAAGTATAGAAACTATGCCCAAATTTATCCCCGCTTTGCTCCAAATTCCTGCAAATGTATTGTGAGGTTTGAGTAATTGGTGCATTGTGAAGAGGAGCCCAGGACCAGGTTTGAGGAGTAGTGCTGGCCATATATTGTAAGTTTACTCTTGTGAAGATTAATACAAAAAGGAATATTTTTTTCGTCCCACCATATCATGTGTTCAAATTGTGTATTTATTTTATGATATTGTCACATCTAACCCAACAATTAGTATATGAAATGCATTTTTGCAACTCTTTGTTTGTCCATGTGTGAATGCAGGTCAGTTTTGGGAGGAGGCTTGTAGTTAAGGAGCGAATGAAAACGAAGGGATCAAAATCAAACGAAGGATTTAAGGTAGAGTTACCTAATCTTGTTTGCACCTTTGTATTGCATGAATGTGGGGTTTTGTGTTGGGAGAATAGGAAAAAGTAAAGACCTTTAAATGGTCATTTTATGCATGCATGATTAGAGCCCTTAAATGCTAAAGTCCGTAAGCGGGATTTTCCCTCTCACATCACCTCATTTGCCCCTTCCCGATAGAGTCGATTGCCAAGTGTCCCCTCTATCATACTAACAAATATTGTGTTGGTATGGAGCCACTTATCGTGTTGTCCTTCTTCCACGTGTTAACTCCTGGGTGGTGCCACGTGGAACAATTTTATTGGCCCATTTGGCAGCGAAAAATGCCAAATATGCATGCCACGTGGCAGCCTCTCGTGTTTCCAATTCAGCATGCTGACATCGACATGATGTCCTCTGTGCATAGTCACCTTCTAACGTCAGCGGTACTGATGATGATGTCAGTTGTATAGACAGGTTGACCACAACTTTGATTGGTTGTACCTTCCTCGTCCTAGCTTCGTTTGAGGCATCGTTTGCAATGTTTAAAATCTTATGACAAGTTCTTAGACTTGGTGTAGTTTTCACTGGATTCTGAACACTTTGATTTTTGTCCCTTCTAGATCCTCCTGGATCATACCTCCCCACTAAAAGTAATTTTGGACCCCAAAAGTGTACATTATGAGATTATAAATGTCTCTTCATTTACATCAGAACCCATACCCAATACTACCTCACAAAGGCCTAAAAATATCATCATGTTACATAAATAAGTGATGTTATACATTTCATCATTTTTACAAAAGTTCCCTTCTATGGGGTCTTATAAGTTACAAGTGATTTACAATAACGACCACTATCAACTAGCTCGATTTTTTTTTCCATCCTTTCAGTGATCAAGATGAATGGGTCCTTCTTCTTGAATTGTTTTGTTTTCGGTAGTTGGAATTCTTTTGGTACCTAGCTTCCTTTCGGTAGTTGGCTTCCTTTCTGAGATGCTTCGTCGACTGATTCCTTCATAGGTTCTTTCCTAACCTTCTTGTCCTTCTTGGGATACATCTCTGTATGAAGGTTGCAATAGGTGGCTTCATGGTGTCCACCTTTGTCGCAATGATTGCAATAGCTTTTCCCCTTCAAGGTTTTCTTTCCCTTCCTTTTCTCCTCATGTGGAGAAGGGTCTTCAAGTATTGGCTCATTTTTGGTCGCCATAACTTTCCTGTACAAAGATATTATTTTCCAACACTAGGAAACAACATGGTTATTCATACCACAAAACTTGCATGGTTTCTTATGCCATAAGCTTCGTTTTACATTATCAATTTATTTATAATCAAATGGAACATTAAAATACTGAGAATTTTTATACCTTTATGGGTTGTCTCTGGTGCTGCACTGGTGAGAAGAGCATGGATTATCCATTCCTTTGGAGTAGTCATCTCCCCTTGGAGATAACTCATAATCATGATCATGAAATGATGTGCTCTCAGCTTGCATTGATTCGGTTCCGTCACTTGAAGATTCACTGGATTCTGGGGTCTTGGATATTTCTTCCTCTTTGGTTTTGGAGCATTCGCCAACCTATTCTCGGACATAGCCTAGCCTAGTATATCAATACCATTCCACCACTTCGATGGGATCCACAATGACTTTGTAGTTGGTCGTAAGGTCTCCTCCTTTATACCCCATCTTCTTAATTAACTTTAAACTGATGCATGTAGTATGTTGTTCAAAGACTCCAAAACAAATATTAGCATCAATGAAGAAAGGAACTAAACATGGATCATTTACCTCCATTCTGGTCCGTGACTCTCGGTCTTCTTCCCAAAATGTGCCCAACTGTTCCTCCCGTGGAAAGGAGTGATAGATGAGGCTTCCAGGAAACCTCCTTGGTTCCTTGGTGCCTGGATCGCCTCCTCTATCATCTAACAATATGCACAACCATCAACATTGTCATGATCGGATCCATAAATAGTATATCCACCATGGCCACAATATGGCCTCTTTACTTCTCTTGACGTGGAGCCTTCTTATGCTTGCTCCTTCATGGCATGTAGCTACAGCCGCAACATCTTATTTTCCTCTTCTGCAACTCGTAGCAATTTCTTCAACCCAATATTCTATGTTTTAAGGCTTTGGTTGATCTCTTTTAGTTCATCAAACCACACCTTCTTTGGTGTTCTCTCCATCTTCAACACCTGCAATCTTTGTCAATCCTGCTCTAATACCACTTGATCTGAGCCCGAGGTGATATTGTTACCACTTCTTCTTGGGTCTTATGTCACTCCTTGAAGGGTCATTTTTGAGATCGGTTTTATTGAGTTGATTGCTTGACAAGGTGATATTGAAGTTTTTATAGGCTTGAATCCAAATTGAATTAAAAATTGGATAATCTACTTATTACGTCTCATGTATAATCATTTAAAGATTCCAATACTTAATCTGAAGGAATAAAGGAAACCATCATGAATATGAAATGAACAAGCACATCGAGAGATAATAAATCGCATAAAAGAGACAAGAAGTCACCGTGTGATAACAAAGTTCACCCCGGATGGGCTACGTCTCCGGGCTTCACTCAACTGCTTAGCCTCTTTATTCTCCTCTTTAAAAAGATGCTTCTCCTTTATAACTAAAAGGGCTGCAGTCTCATTCCTGGTGAGAACATCAAAGAGGGTGTTCTTATGTATAAAGAGCAGTTTCTCATAATGTATGGAAAAATCTCTCATGAACATGAGGCACTCTCCATGGACCATTCATGGTAAAAACTCTCACAAACTTGTGGTAGAAGAATTAAGACTCCCATCAATATGAATCCATGATCATCTTTGGATATGTTGATTAGATCAAAGCACAAACACAATCATCACATATGTCTTGAAATTTCAAGAATTTTGACTACAATATTGGCTACCTTCCGACCAAGTGCCAAAAATGTCTCTCCTACACTGAACAACCTTGATTTACGTGTAAGGGTGAGGAGATGTGATTTCCTACGTTAAAATTGGTTTTGTTTCCATGTTACAGCTCTCCGTGCTCTTTGAAACCTGTAGAAAGCATACAATTGCTGCAACATCTCATAAATAAAATAACATAAAAAATACCATGCTTACATTGGGATTTTATGAAATAATCCTATTGATCTAGAGATCTGATGCAGAAATGGATCGCACTATTGTGACCATGGCGAGAAAATGTGCAAAATTGACTATTTACACGTCAAAAAAGGACATTGTCCATCCCAGGGCCTCCTGGGCGCCTCGCTTCGTAATGCATGCCTGTACCTGCAGTCATTACAAAATACTTATGCCTCGTTCTTCGTTTTGTCATATGGTCTGGGTGCGTGCATGTATTCTCCCCCGAGCTCTGCAGTTGGCTTCGTTTAAAAATAAAATCGGGGGAATTACCAAGTCCGACCCTCGTGGATTTTTGGCAACTTGGTTTAAACTAAGTCGTATGGTTGGGTAGCTTCCGGGATTAAGCCTGCGGGCCTCCCCCTTTTTGGTATTTGTTATAACTTGAAGTTAAATATGGTGCAACAACCATATATTACAACCGATTTAATATCAAAACCATGGTAATTTTAATATAGGGAAATCCAATATATATCAAACCAACACCCGATTTAATCTTTGGTGCCAATCATCCAATAAGAAGTTTGCATGGAAATCATGTGTTTAAAACTGCTGCCAAGATATGGGTACGTTGCCCATATTTTGTGTGGATATGCACCGATAATCAGGGGTCGTTGGACGGATTCTTGTCTTGTTGCCTTTTTACAATGGATGCAACGAGATTTGGGGAATTGTCGGTCGGATTTTGGAATAGCCATAGGGATGGAGGTATATCGTTGAGATCCTGGGGTTGATGGTTAGTTCGGTCTCCGGGTCCGGCATCGACAGTCCTGACCCCTTTCTTTTTTTTTTTAATTTGAAAATTTTGTCCTGTAGCCCTCATTGGGAATTTTGAGAGTGCCACGTGGCACCCATTGATTGGGCCATGTGGAAACTCCTCATTTTCCACTTCCCGATAGAGTTGGCTACCAAGTGTCCCGTCTTT
>SNQJ01S0003575.1:78543-129587 GCA_010110895.2 Picea sitchensis
CATATATATGAGAGCGCAAATCTCAGCCGCTTAGACCTATGCACATCTTAAAATAATGCGCCCGATCACAAAAAATTAGGACAAGTGGGTTTTTAGCTCGCTTCTTGTCATTCGTTTTCGTGGTGCCCATTCTGTAGGGAAAAACACCCCTTTACCAACATATGTGATAACACCATGGATAGGAAATTTTGAATTCATACAGTTCCCATATCATAATATAAGAAATCGATTTATGTGTTGTTTAGGAAAGAAAACAACAATCCTTGAATATAAGGATAAACAATGAGATAGCTAATTATAAGAAACGAACATACTTAAATATCGATATTATTGTAATGAGGTATATAAAGTTACAATTCTTACACTACATACCTTTTCTTAGCCTTGGGTTTTTATGACGAGTTTTCACTAAATAATGATTAGTTAAGAACTGATTAATGCCTTGAACAGGTCTAAGGATAAAGGGTTCAAGAACCCTATCAAAGAAACTATGTGGACAATGACCATAATTGTTAAGATTTATTACCTTAACAAATTGTTTTTTTAAGTAATTTAGAGGTACATTACACATTTCCTCTTGAGTCTAATATTACTGTTTGTGAGACCTCGAGCCCTAGTATTTGTGTGTTGTTGATCTTCAATTTCATGGATGTTGAGTTTCCTACATATGAGGTTATCCTTGAAGCTATGATTATTGATTTTTGACCTCTTCCTAAACTCGAAGCTTTGCAGGTTTTTTTACCAAAGAATCCCTTGGCCTGAGCCTAGCAATGGGCTCTACCTTGAGAACTACTATGCATAATCCATAAGGTTGTGTGGTCCTCTGTACATATTGTACATTTAGTGTTTCTTGTTTTCAAGTTTTGTATCCCTTAACACTTATTTTTATCATAGGTTTCTATATTGGACTTATTAACTTCTGGGTGAGTGTTGTTGGTCTTATATACAGGACTTTGGAAGCATTTTCTTTGCTAAATTTTGTCATGTCGATCCATTCTGACACGTAATGGTATCAAACTGGCATATAGGTTAGATTTTTCCCACCATGCCTTTTCTTCACTATCCATTTCCTGTTTCATTTTTCCTTAGAATCGACCCCACTGAGTTTTGACACAAAACCTTCTATGTTTTTTATAAGTGTCATAATTCATGTGGTAGAGCCTACCATTAATGGGTGCCCTAGTTATAACCTTGTTTGCAGTTTGAAGCTCATGCTCAAATACTTTCATAGGCCCGGGAGCCATTTTTAGTCCCACCATGACTTTGTGTTGAAGCTACATATCTTCTTCTCAATATTTTAATGGCCATTACCTACGGGACTCCCTCTAACATATGTTTCTACATATGTTAGAATTTTTTGAAATCTTCAGCAGGTATTGTGTTCTTTACTAGCATAGAGGGTAGGTTCCATTCCACCTACATGATGCATTTATCCATATCACTCACATATCTTTCATAGGTTCCACCCCATTTCATTCACGACATCATGCCTTCAAGTTGTTTTAAAGGGGTCGTTTATGAATGGTAGATCTTACCTCTTCATGGGTGTCCTAGTTAGTACCTCCATGGCATTTTTGACACCCATGTTGTAGTTTTTTCCGTAGGCTCAGAAGCCATGTTTAGTCTCACCATGTCTTTGCGTTGAAGCCTCATGAATTCCTCTCAATCTCTTTCTGGCTAACTTACCCATGGGCTTCCAAAATTTTGTTTAGTTGTAATTTCCTTGCATATTGACCACTCGTGCTTCTAGGCCTAATGTCGGATTCAACTTGCCATTGTTGAACCATTTTCTTATGCATTCCTACTAGTTTCTAGCCTTGAAATTTATTCCTTTGTGACTCGAAACCTTTATCCACAGAGGAAACATCCTCCTGAGTGTCTTTATCCTACACATGCTTCCTTGCATTGAGCATAGGTATGTTCCTTGTGCTCTAGAACTAGTTTTATTGCATGTAACACTGATTTCCTCCACTGTACTATAAAATTATTTTATTCCTTTTCAGGCTTTACTAACATGAAAAAGAAAAAATAAAGAAAAAAAGAAAAAGAAAAGAAAGGGGGAAAGCGTTTATCTCTTTATTTGGCAATAATTTGTCACCCTTGAAAAAAGAACAATCTTCGAGTCAGTATCTCAATATTTTGGGTTTAGTATGGATTTAAAATAATTTTCTCTTTGTTGATTATAATATTCGCCAACTGGTTATTCTTCCAGTCATATGGAGCGTTTGTCAATGCCTCATGTATCACAGATGTATCCCAGTTTGTAATCCATTTTTCCTAAGTCATAAAATGTGTCATACTTTTGTTCAAGAGAAGTTTCAAGGTGATTCAACCACTCTGAAATAATCCTTGACTTTCCAAATCAACCTTCTTGTGTCAATAAAGGATGTCTATATTGTTTTTAGGTTTCTGTGGTGAGAGGTTTCAGATATATCATTTTCTGGATAATCCACAGTTAGTGCCATATTGTTATCAATGTTTTGAATCTGAATCAGGACTCATCATCATGACCAATTGTCAAATATGAGAGTTTTTTGATGTACTCAATTAATACTTATGATGTGGGGCATTTTTTAAGAAACTAAATATGTCACCTGTCATAAACGATATATCTAAAAGTATGTCTCAGTTTCACAAGTATATTTGAACTTCACTCATGCTAGTATAGAAGGTCCCCATTGAATTCTTGTTGGCAGGTATTCTCTTATAAACTCTGACACATTTCTCTAAGAGTATGGCATAGAGTTGCACCCTGGGCATATTTCCACCATTGATAGGTGAGCTCGTGCTCAGTAGATGACAAATAATCATTGGTCATTGACTGACCGGTTTCCCTTGTGTTCGACATCAACAACAATCATCAAACATAGGGATTCATGTGATACCTTGGTTTCCATTTGACCCCATTGGTGGATTCTTCATCTTTGTCAGTATTTTTCATCATTGGCTACTATTCAGAGAGTCTTTGTCATGCACTATTCCATTTGGTGCATTCCAGAATCATTCCTTAGTGTGGTCCTTACAATATTTTCATCTAAGTCCTTCCAAATCCTTGGACTTCTGCTACTCCTGGTGTTGGATGATGGGGGATGCCTTAATTCCCTCCTTCCAGTGGATATCTTCCTATAGAATTCAACACATATTTCTATGGTAGAGGTATCTAAAGTCATTTTAGTACCTTGGAGCTTGCAATCATTAGTGGAAAGTTCCCTTTCTATTGAGAGTGGGTATACATCAATATCCTTTGATCCGTAGATTCTATTAGGTGTTCAACATCAGCTCATTTATTCACACTTGTTAGATTGTACTAGGTACCTTTATGCCCATTATCATCATTGATGGGTTGTCTCGTGTTTGTTAACAGTATAAATCAATTATTGGTAACCAAACAGTGTCTCACTATGTTTGACTTCAACACATTTATTCACAAAGTGTAGACTCGTACCACGGAGGATCGTTTTGAATACTTCGAGTGAAGTACGAGCATCACATCGTTTTTGCTCATACCGAACCTATATTGATTATACCAACCCCACAAACATTGGTACTTGCAAAGGATCAATTTGGCTTCATATATCCTCTGATTTTATTTTGAGACATATCTCCACTATGTATCCATTTGTGTCTATGATCTACATTTTCATAGATCCACTATGTATTTCTCATGGACACAATTTCCACTTCTATATATATCACATGGATCCACTATGTATATTTTTTGTGGACATGGGAATCAATTCTACTTTCAATACTCATGGATCCGCAGTGTACTTGATTTTTCATCCATGCTTACATCACTCCTAAGCATGGGTATGCCTGACTCAAGAAGAGAATACTCTTACTTGATTTATGTCGATGGTTATGTTCTTGGATCATTCGTTCGGGAAATTTAATTGGACTTAATTCAATGCATCCTCACCTCTCAGAGTTATTATGTATTTCAACCATCATTTTCTCTTTTGACCTCATACATTAGGGGTCATCTGTTATACCACAAATTGCCACACCAAATTCATTTTTGAGATGGCCTAGTCCATTCCCTAGTTTGAAAAATTAAATCCCACTCTCCTTCATAAAAGTCATCTAAAACATAACACTTGTATTTCCATACACTATTCACCCATGTGAAAATCATGTACATATGTTATTTTCTAGTGTGCAAACTGTGTATACCCTCAATTTTGTGAAAAAGTAAAAATATTCCACATTTTTGGGAGGGGTTTTTGGTTTGGATCGTTCCCAAACACACCTTAGCCCGTACACAATGGAATACAACCAATTCAACCCCTTAAGGATGGTATATAAGCACCTATTGGGGTACGGGGGAGGGGAGACAACCTTAGTGAAAGATTATGTTGATGAATTTGCAAGCTTCCCTATTTCCCTGAGGCTCTGAGTAGCATTCCCCTGATCTAAAGACTTTTTTTCTAGCATTCTTTCCTCTCCCATATTGTTATCCACATTTTTGGTTATCAAGATGATATTATGATTATATCATGATGATAGAAGATCAAACTCTTCATTAAGAACATTTTCCTAAAGAAGGTTACACTTGTCATTTTCTCAAAATCATATTTTGAAGAAAGTACGCAGGCTGCATATATACTCTCCTGCGGAAATCATTAATTTCCGCATGCTGCATTTAGCTGGACTGCGGACTTTCCGCACTGTGTTAATGGCTAGGGTGCGGATATGTTTCTAAAGGAGAAAACGAATAAGTTCTCGATTCTTCTAGAAGGAATCTTCTAGAAGGATGAGTTGGAGTTCGAATGGTTGGCAAAATACTGACTTCCCAGATATCTTGGGATCATTCCCTATCCAAGTAACTACACAATCTTCTCCTATATATTGAGGAGATTACTTATGGAAAGGGTTAAGAAGAAGAACAACAAACAAAGAAGCAAGAGATTGATTAGAGAACTAGTGCAAGACTGTATGGAGGATTGAAGCTACAGCAACAAGAGACATCAAGTAATCATATGTGGTTGAACTTCTTCATGCATGAGCAAGTGTGTGTGTCAGAGAGCTAAAGAGCCATGAAAGGGAGATCTATACGACATCAGGAGCTCGGGTTGTATATTTCTCTTCGGTTAATATAATATGAGTATGTCCCTTTCCCATAATGATGATGTTAATCTTATTACATGATTCCTTGATCACATGTATAGACTAGGTATTGAATATATTAAATGTCTTTCTTGTGATTGGTTTGTGTTGTTGCCGATTGGAGCGATACAAGAGCATTAGAGCGAGGAACAACTGAGATTAAAGGAGAGCATTCATAAGGTATGTCCTATCATTTCTCTTAGTTCATTTGATATCTAGATCTAGGGAAGAGTAGTATTACGTTACGGTTTTGTTCAGGATCGAGGTGGATCTTAAGGGGTAATTACGTGTTAATCGCACTCAATTTATCCATAAACAAAATTGACTTCCATTTTGAGGGAGAAACACCTTTGTCTTTTGGTTTTAGACTTTTACGCTTTATTACATTGCTCTTGTTGCCTTTTTCTCTTGATTTGTAAACCCAGTCTTGAGGGATAACACGAGACACCTTAAGGTTACATAGCCAAGTCAAATTTTGTTTGTTTTGCATTTTTCTTTACTTTCGATTTCAGCACCAGCAACATTGGCTGACTTGGAGATCACAGTGTCGCCTGCATATATGATCCAGTCGCGGAAAGTCCATCTTATGTATTTGAATTGCGAGAAGTTTAGTTTCTCGCATTGTGTCGAAGGCTTGCCTGCGGCCAGATTTTGAAAATTTTTGATTTCAAATTTTGGCTTTTCCAATAACTTTCGGAAGGTTGATTTAAGTCTTTTGACACTTCATCTCACTGGGTTACATATCTTTATGGATTTTGCTTCTTTGGATCATTGGGTTTGAGTTTGTTCTTGCTTTGGTTACTTGACTTTCATCCTTTAGCCTTTGTTGGCATTCTTCTTCTCTATGATTACTGAGGTTGAATGTGTTGGATTGGTTAAATATCAGTGATTGATTGGAAGTTAAGAGTTTGGTGTTCTTAGTTGATTGTTGTTTTGAGGCAATTTCATTAGCATTAAGAAACTCCTTGGTTTTTTTTTGTGTTTTACTATCATTGAAAGTTTGGTTGGGTTGTCATTTGGTTTTGATGATTTGGTTTTCTTTCTCTGTTATCAGAGTTGTTCTTGGAAAGTGAACCTTTGTTTCTTTCAAGTATTGTTTTCTTTTGTTGCGAACTTTGAGAAAATCAAACTTGTTAAATTTTGGAAAATTGAAGTTTGAAGAAGATGGTTAGAAATGTTTCATTGATACATGATTATTTGTATTGGTCTTTAAAGGAAATTGAAAATTGCATATGCATTAAAGTGCATTTGAATTGAAATCTCTCTCTCTCTCCACTGACTAGGATTCATTGAGCAGAAGCGATTACATTTCTTCATATCCTTGCATTATTTGGAGTCAGAGTCACACATCATGAGTTCCTTCAGATTGCTTTGTGGTAAGTAACAACCATTTTAAAATTTTTTGCGTGATATTAAAATTGATCTAGTAACTTTTTCTAGAATTCGTTTTTACACCAACATTTAGCTAAGGCTAGTGCTTTGGAGTAGGAAGAGACACACTCTCAAAGTTTAAAAACACACAATAGTATCTTGAGGATAGGAAGTGTAAAATTCCATTAGCAGCATATTGTCCTAGGAAGCCATTCTAACACAATGGTCAAGCATTGGAAGTCGCATTGGTGTTGGCGAGGAGATACTAGCCTGGCACGTGACATCGATTGTAGAGATTGCCGTGTCACGGGGGTCACTCAGGGTATACCCACAATTATGAGTGGAAGCCTTTGATTTGATTCCGGTTTCGATACCTACGCCGCCTGCGTGTGGATGGGACTGTATTGTTCCCAGTGATTACCGTTGTAATTGTCGCAGGTGGCCTTTCTCTCGGGAACACCCAAAGATTGTTGTGAAGGGGAAAGTCTTCACGGTACCACGGAATCGACGTTGATCAAAACTCTTTCGGGCTCCTTGGAGGGTATGCGAACGATTATGTGTGGGAGCTTGAACCCGGTAAGTCTATTAAGCAAGTCGTCAGCGTAACTTTCCACCTTAGCCCCGCCCTTCTCTACGTTGTTGCGGCGTTGGATTTCATCACCAACTAGTGGCTTGAAGTCGAAGGTTTTGATTGCTTGGTGATGGCTTCTGGGCTTTTGTTTACTAGGGTGTCTTGTTTGTTTCTCCTGTAGTGGATCGCTGGATTTTTCGTTAGGACATTATTTACTTGTTTACAATTGCTCCTCCATGGCGTTCACGCGTGGGATGCAAGGTTTGTCTCACGAACATCCGGAAGCCTCAGACACTTTACATCCAGACAACACCTGAGGGTACTCCTGAGGATTCTCCTCGTCCGGTTGAAATCCCTCTTGTGACTTTGACACGTGGGGCAGTAAAGTGGCACGTCCGGAAGTCTTTACACCACCTCCACAGTTGACCATCACAGTCTCGCGGTGCCAGAGTTCACGGCTCGCTGAGGATTATCTACTTCGTCGTGGTGAAAGACCTTCACGGACGATTTCATCTTCGGTGACGATCGCTTCCCCTCCCGGTTGATCGCGGGCCTTCTCGCGAGGGGTAGTAGGCCAAAGTGCTTCTTAGTCGAGGGTGATTTTCGTGAGTTTTTGTTTGATTAACTGAATCTCCTGAGTCTCACGAATTCGGAAATTACACCAACAACTACTACTTATCATTTATTTTACCTCCTGAGATGGATCATCACCAAACACTACGAGTGTGAACCGATATTCCTGCAACTACTCTTGCCCTATTAATACCCGGCCGGGCCCGGTGGATTAATCCAACTTTGCCCACAGGTTTACCGTAAGCAGATCCTACGTTGAATGTTCCACATCCAACACCTCCATAAACTCTAGGTGGTTCTCCAGGTGGTCCTCGGTTCCCTGGACATCCTATTCTGGTTTATACCGACCTCCCTCTCGGTTTCCCCAGCGGCAATATTAATCCCTGATATTCTGATACCGGCCAACGCACCCAATGGTCAAATTCCTTTAGGTGGACTAAGTGGCACTTTTCCTTTCCCCGGACAAACCATAGCGACTACACAACCTCCAGTTGTACAGTTTCCAGGTGGGAGTGTCCCTTTAATGGGGGGGCCCAATTCGCCTTTAGGTCAAAATATTCCTCCTGAATTGGCCCAGTGTTGGACTCAACTTACGCAAAATGTTCCTCAAAGCGTTGGGGGGCAACAAACTATTCTCAAAGACCAACCATATCCGGGGTGACTAATCCTATCTGGGGTTACGTTGATCTACCCAACCTGGGAGTCTACTCAGACTCAAGGTCAATCCTTGGGGTTACTACCCAATTATACCACCACCGAGGGGCAGCGGGATCTTCTCTCACGGGGAATAAGCGCCAATACGCCGGTACAGTGCACTTGACAGGCTTCCACTTGAGTCACGGTGCCTGGGTGAATCGACAATTGACTTTCTTGCCACTTTAGATTTTGCGGATTTGTCTAGGATTTTTGAGCGATCCTATTCGTCCACTCTCCCCAATGGCACGCTATACCAACCAAGCTACCATAGGACATTCCCAAATTCGACGGAAAAGCAGGAGAGGACCCGAATAATAATGTCATGACTTTCCATTTGTGAATTGTTGGTCTAACTCCTTGATGGATGACTCCTTAAGATTACGACTTTTCCAACGCACCCTTACAGGTTTTGCTGCGAAGTGGTACATTGAATTACCACGAGGGGTCTTTCAAATTTTAACACTCTTGCCATGGCCTTCTCACACACTACCGGTTACCAATTCGTTGTAATCACGGACTGAGATTTGCTCCAACTTTAAACAAAGTTCTAGCACTCATATCTGGATCACATCCATGAGTGGAGGCCGGAGGCGACGTCTCAGTGGCTTCGAAACTTCGATCCAATTCTTTGGCCGAGTGGTTTACAAAATCATTTGTAAACAAAATTGGAAAAAGACATTGCCATAGGCGGTGTTGTCGAAGAAGCGAATACAATGAGTGATTTGCTCAATATCTGAATCTCGTTTATTCTGGCCAGGAACTTTGTATGACTTACTACCCGATATACCTCGTCCTGGTACTTCCAACACTTCTCCTGCTCCAGTTTGTTTCCCATCGCGGTGATGGTGTGATATAGGGGCAATGTTTACATTCATTCCGTGTCAACTAACCCAAAATCCAAATTCTTCTAATCTTCCGTGCTCGATCTCCTGCTCCTCCCGCCGGTAAAAAAACTGAAGTGAACGTTGTTCAAACTACACCGACCGGTAAGAATTCCAAAAATCAAGGGAGAATGACAGAATAAGGAGGGTAAAACACTAATCCCAATGAACAAACCCAATCCCTCCCACATTTGATGGCCGGGATAAACGCAAACGGCGCTATCCTTGCCTTATGTGTAATATTGATCGCTATACAAAGGATTGTCCGAGACATGTCGAAGTTCATAAGTTCCTTCAAACAACACCAAAACCATATACTCCGGTACATTCACATCTCAACCCTTCCGAACTCAACGGCGGGGCTTAGATTTATTCATGATCAACCCTCTACATCTGCGCAATCCTATGTTTTAATGTGTATATTTGATTCAAAGAATAATGAATTCACACTTACCACTCGAGCCAAGACTATACTCCTTCTAAAGAAAAGGTTGACGATACACCTCCTGATTTGGTATCTACCTCTCCGCAATCCACCTACAACCGGTCCTCTTCGTCTCGAAGGACCGAACAACGATACGGATTATCGACCACCCCCGAAAGGTTTCGTTAAGAAATTGGCATTCAATCCTCATCCGCGTGCGGCTCAGAACTATAACATCGTAGAAGATCTGGCCGGGCCAGTGATGTCGCCCTTGAGTCCTTAGGTCACGTCACATACCGGGAAGGCTCTGTTAGAAAACCATTAGGTGGATTTGATCCTACAGACGAGAACTTAATATTTTTTGACTTGATAGAGCACATTCCTAGATTATTCGTACAACTTGCGTTTCAAATACAAGTTGTTGTTGCCGATAAAAGCATTTGTCGGACCGGTTCGATGATGAAGGTGCCTCTACGTGTCATGTCTTTCTTGGCGGAAAGCGGTGGCTCTCCACCATTAAGCGAATCACTAAATGCTGCGAGCCTTCAATGGCTGCGGACAAACCTTATGGTTTTTTTCCTTCGTTGTCTATTACGTTTGAAGGCAAATCGGTCAATGTTGAAGTGGAGGTTTTTGATGCTCCTCTTGATTATAATCTTTTACTTGGACGAGGTTGGGTCGATTCTATGTGTGTTGTAGTGTCCACCCTTTTTCATGTTCTCCGCTTTTCCTCATCAGGAAGAGTGGTTACGGTTGATCAACTTTACCTTCTTTAATGCCTGATACCATACGGAAGCGTACCGTTCATAGTAACTTTTAGGGATATGAGAATGTTGGTCGGTCTCTTAAAGATTAAAATTAGTTAATGGGTACTTTATACCACCACCCAACATTTCTAACCGTCCCGGTGGCATCCATTAACATGATTTCCTCTTTAGCCTCATGAATTTCAGGTCTCGATGACCCTTGGATAGTACCGATCCTGGAGATCATGTTCGTTAAAACAGCGTTATGCCGTTAAAGTCCGATTGAGTCACGATTACCAAGCCATTCAATCGAAAACCCCCCCTACTTCTTCTTGTGAGGAGTTGTTTCTGGATCCTTTCCATGTTGTCTTTCCGACAGATGAAATGATCATGTATGTTTTGGATGACACCTTGGGATGATGGGCATCATCGTTCCATGCACTACGGAACAACGGACTCTTGAGAATTATCAGCGGTTGTCGCAGCGAGTCGGCCGTTGTTGTTATCTCAACGTTCCCCAGTCACACGGGGATGTGTTTCTTTGAAGGGAATCTCGGTAACATTTCACCCACGATACCCATAGATATTTTCATGAAACCTGGGATAGTCGAGAGCGTTAATATTGGAACTTCGTGTTCTCCAGAAGAAATTATCACTATAGTTCCTTGTTTAAAGAATTTCGCAATATCTTTTCCTGGAGTTATGAAGAGATACCAGGTATTATTATCTATTAATGGTGCATGAAATTAAAACATGCCCCGGAGCCAAACCAGTCCGTGGTATCCATGCAATCCATCCACGTAAAGCCCCGACCATTAAACTTGAAGTTGAAAAACTCCTAAAGCCGGTTTTATTTATCCAATGGCATTGACAGAATGGGTTTCTATCAGGTACCGATTGATAAGAATGGTGGTAGTATTCGCGTTTGTGATGATTATCGAGATATCAACAAAGCACTTGTCCTAAGGACAATTTTTCCAACCTTTAAAATTGACCGGATCGTCGATGATTGTGCCGACAGTAAAAATTTTTCTCTTATGGATGGATTTTTCAGCTATAATAAAATCAATGTAAATCCACGAGGACCAACATAAAAGCGCTTTTATTTGTCCTTGGGGTGCATTTAAGCCCTAAAGTAAACTTCCTGGGTCTAAGAGCGCGGTGTAGTGCGTTCCAACGTGCTATGTCTTGTGAATTTCACGATATCAAGCATATTTTCCAACCTTATTTGGGGCGTTCTAGCAGAGCTCATAAATGCATTCGAATCGATCACTCTATCGCATCTTAGAGCGATTTTCGTTCGTTGGCGATTCTATCGTATTCGATTAAATCTGCATAAATGTGTTTTTGCATAGAATCCAGCCGAATTTTGGGATTTATTGTTTCCTTTCCATGGGATTTGGGTGGATCCTATTAAGGTCGGCGATTCTTAATCCCCTCCTCCTTAACTTCTTTACGCCGGTTACAAAGTTTGCAAGGAAAGCAAACTTTCTTAAGTGATTCATCTCGAATTGCAGCTTTGAAATTACTTGGGGTTTCACTCGTCTTCTAAATAAAGGTTCTGATTTTGTTTGGGATAAAGCTGCTATTGATGCTTTGAAGCCTTGAAGTTGTCCTTAACACGAGCTCCTCTTCTTTCCTCGGACTATGAGTCGAGATTACTTTCTTTATTTAGCAGCGTCCGGTATACTATCGGCATGGTTCTGTTCAGGGATGATACCCGCGATGGTAGTGTTGTATATTACCTGATTCGAAGTTTGACTTCTACAGAGAGTAAATATCAACATGTTGAGAAGGTGGCAAAATTTAGCGGTTCAAAGCGATCCAACGTTTTACGTCGCTACATTACGGCGAGGAAAACTCTGTGATTTCCCAAGCGGCTTATGCAGCATATATTGACTCATCAATTGCTAGGGGGAAAATTACTCAAGTGGATTGTTATTCTCTCGGAGTTCGATTTGGAATTTGGTGCGTGCCATGAAGAGTCTCTGAGAAAGATTTTCGTTGAGTTAATTTGTGGCTTTCCCCACACTACTACGGAAAAAAGTAGCAGTTGATTAGATTCTGCGGACGAAGATCACTTTTCATATAATTACCGGCTTGATATTTAGTGCGAAGGGGATATCATTATATATCTCCAAACTCAAACTTTCGGCACCTTTGTCTAGTGCGAGCGGCGTCGTCGTGTTCGTTATCAAGCACGGAATTATATTATTCTCGGCGATATTCTTTATCGTTGAGGTGTTGACTTTGTGTTTCGGCGTTGTTTAACCTTTGAAGAAGACAAGAGAGCTTTGAATGATTTCCAATCGGGAGCATGTGAGTCCTTATGTCAGGTATGCTACGCCCGGAAAATCACCTACGTCACCGAGGATACTCTTGGCCTTCGTTGTTTAAAGATTGCATCAATGCTGTTGTTCAAAAGTGTCATGCATGCCGGACCTATAATCAACGATTTGAGGTGCATCCTTCTCCCCTTCATCTTGTAGTCTCGGTAGGTCCTTTCGCTAAATGGGGCATTGACTTCGCTGACATATCACCCTCACTCGTCTGGGGGGCATGGTTACGTTATTGTAGCCGTTGATTATTTTTACTAAGTGGGCCGAGGCAATGCGGACATTCAATATCTTGGGGCGCGTACTTTTGTTTAACCATTGTCATCACTTTCGTTTTGGTGTTCCTCGGGGCTATCATCACCCGATCCGCCGGTAGTCATTTAGAAATCATGATAATACGGACTTCACGAGAGAAGTTGGGCCGCCGTCAGCGATAGCTCAACACTTTATTATCCACAAGCCAATGGCTAGGTTGAAAACCATCAACAAAGAGTTACTTATCACTATGATTACATTGGTTAGTAGGCATACATAAAACCGAGTGGCACACAATGTTATTTTTCGGCATTGTGGGCATATCCGGTTTATCCGTTAAGAAGTCTTCCACAGGATTTACACCTTTCCGATTAGTTTATGGCATGGAAGCCATTCTACCTATAGAATACGAGATTCCATCTTTGAAGTTAACCGTAGAGCTCTTACCCAATATGGCGAAGGAAGGTGTTAGCCATTTGATGCGGTTAGATGAGACTCGTCGTGATGCCACTTGCAATGTCCGAAACCCGAGGAAGAAGCGTGTTAAGGCCACTGATATGATAAACATGTTGAAACCTGCATTAATGTGTCTTCTCTGGAAGGAGATCTTGTTCTTTTATATGAAGACAAGAGATAAAAGATTAATCTTAGGAGCGAGGAAATTCAAAACCCGTGTGGGCCTTATTTTGTTAGCAAAGTTTTGATGAAAGGAGCTTATGAGCTAGTGGATTATGATAGGGTATTCCTTTGAGTGAACCCAGGATGGGTTATACTTAAAGAAATGCTATGCATGAGTCATTTTTGCACAAAGTATTTGTATTTTTTATGTATCATCTTGAGTGTGTGTGATTACTTTTAGCTTTTGAGTTTGGCGTTATTTGGTCTCTACCCTTAAAATTACGTTGTGTTTGATTTCCAGAATGTCGGATATTAGCTACCTTATAATATTGGCTTATTTGTAGTTGCTTTAGCCGTGGTATTTCAGAATCTAGCTTCTACCGCTTGGGCTATCTATGCCCCAACTAATGAGCTTATATCTTTACAAGGTGTATGCCTTAGGCGAGCAACCAACAACTTCAGTATAAGCTGGCCATTGATTGAGTTGTGGTTGATGCTGTCTCTCGTGAAATCCGTGGATTTGGTTGTGGAGCTTGACTGGGTTAATTGAATTTAACTCCTGATTAAGTAATGTTTATTCTATCTGAAGTCCTACATTATTAAGGTATATTTCTTACGTTAAGCCTCTTGGAAAGACATTTTGATTATATAGAGATATCAGCACATTCAGAAGTCTTAATACATTGACTGATGCTTTAGCTAGTTATGTATTGGATAGGCATTTAAACAATTTATAAATCAAAACACATGTACACAAGTGTAAGTAAGCCCGGTAAAAACCATGTATATATATATACCGATCAAAGTTTTGTTACGAAATTTGTCCGAAGACCAAAAGATCAAAATGGAAGCTCATGGCTTCTACACTTAGCAATATCGGCGTAATGATGTTCCGCGATAACATACTAAAGTCGACTACTCTCTGAAGATAAGCTTGACCCATAGGCGGGAACTCCCACCGATATGGCCGATCATTCTATGGGACCTCATCCAAGGACATTATGTCTGGAATATCATACATCAAGCCCTCTAAATTTTTGCTCCGGTGGTAGTCCATTTGCATCTTTGGGGGTGGAACTATCTCTTCTCACTTGTTCATGGCGAGCGGGGAACTCAGTGCAGTAGGCTAACTTGTCTGTGTTATCAATACATTTTGGTGTTAGTCTTCAACAAAAGTTACGAAACTAAAACATTTAATATGATGAAAACACAAAAGTTAGTGACCTTCTTACCAATGTTTCCCCAGTGTGTATCTTCAGGAAGGATGATGTCAGGATCACCTCGAAAATCCGGGCTAAGCGTATGCATAATCCTCAATCATAACTACGACTACGGAATGTCGAGAAAAGCAGTCATCATATCGTGTCGGTCACGCCCCATGCCTTGAGCTGGCACCATCTGCGCATCCGTGGCTCCCTGGACCGGAGGCGCGATCTCCACGAAGGCGTACGGGGACTCTCTCGCTGAGAGAAGGATACTATGCCGGTGATCCGTGGCAGTGCTTGAGATCTCTGTGTCTGCTTTTTGTCAATTGTTTTTAAGACTACGCAATACTGCATCAAACCAGTTAAAACCGGGGCTCAAGACATTCGAGGCCATATTGAAAGTAGCTCTTTAAAGCCATATGAGGAGAAGCACTACCCGCCATGGGAGCTATGAATTAAGATAAGATAGTCACCGAAGAGTGATGTCGGTCACTCCCCGGATAGCCACTTTCCTTTTAAGGTCTTTGCCTCCGGCCGCGGTAGATCTCTGTTACTAAGCTCTCATCTTTCACCACCGCCTCTGCGACCACGGTCAAAGGCGACTTATATGAACCCGTCTAGATAACCGATTACAAAATGAATATCTCGATATCAATGGTCCAGTAATATGGGCACTACCTTGGAAAACTGTTAGTGCGGATCCCGGTTTGGTCAAGTGTTCCAATAGGCCGGACTTGGGCTCTCATGCGGGGATCGGAAAAATTTTAGAAGCCCACCGGTTCTTAAAGAAGCATTGATTGTTTTGCGGGTTATTTTTGGTGACATTGGCGCAAATGCTTACCGTTGCTCGTTCTCTCCACTCCGAGCACCATGGTATGGTATTAGCACACTTTAATAGCCATAAGTAGATAGTCATTATCTTGGATTTTAAAGAAATTTTGATTTTATGGTTAAAACGTTGTATAAAATTTTGATTCTGCGCTGCCCGCGGGTGACAACAACACGCGGTCGGACTTTCCGCGCGTGGTTCACTTTCACTGCCGGAAGGAATCTAATTCCGTGAGGGTCTCGAGAAAAGGGTAACTGCGGAAACCCATTTCACAGCATTAGAGGTTTAAAGATGGCTCATAACTTAACTTTTAACCACTTAAATCATAAAAATGAACCATGAAAGATAAAGAATTGAGCACTACCTTTTGGGTCGAGCGGTTTGTGATTTGATGCACCGGATCTCCCAGAACTTGACTTTGAAGGTCGGAGGTGAAATGGTAATTTTGCACTAAATGGGTAATTGGGTAAATCAAATGGTGAAAATGGAATGGTAATTGTGTTTTATTTACTTTCTACTATTTAAAAGTGGGTTTTCATTTTCATTTCATTATTTTGACTATTTAACCTAATTACTAATACAAAATGAGTGAATGACATGCGGGCCCTAACTTGACGAGACGACTATGGATCCAAAACCTTTTTTGATCTAGTGTAAAATAGTTTGTTTTCTATGGTTTTGACTTAAAACCACGAGTGACTTTTATCCGTTCTAGCACTTAAACTTAGAACGAGATCGAGCGATGTTTTATCTCTTTTTCGAATTTCGTTATGGTTACGAAGAACCCCCACAGGTTGACTTTAAGCCCTTTTTCATGACTCCCTAAATGTAGAAGATTTGCGAGTGACCTTGCTGTTTTCACGCTTGTTAAATTATTTGAATTTACGCGTCCTCGGCGATGGTTTAACCCTTTTACGGTCTCGTTGGATTATTGTACTAAAAAAGGCGAGAGTTCCCTTTAAAGTGTTTTTTTTTCAAACTCTATAATCTTGAAAAACCGGGTTTTCTATCTACGGACTCGTTAAACAAACATTGGTGATGATGGGACGAACCACTCCTTCTTAGGGTTAGATAAAAATACTCCAGAGGGACTCGTCCGAAGGATGAGCTTATATCAACAAGCATATGTGATCCTCTTCAACTTGCATAAAAATAAAGAGGTACTTACCCGGTAATGGTGGGGAAAAATTTAGGAAAGGGATATGTTTAGCTTTTGTATTAATTGTAAGCGATGGGGTAATAGGCTCTTGAACATGACACTTATTCATCATTTGAAGCGGTTTGGGTAATCCATTTTGTCTCTCATTCGATTTGATTGAGATGCCGTAATGCGTTTTGAGTCAATCTTTGCCAAATCATTGTTCGTCAATAGTCCATATGTTCGAAATCCATTTGAAACCTCTATTAAGATTGACCATCTGGTTATCTTTTTCATTTTGGTCGGCCTTCCACGTGTCCAAGTCTAATTGTCATGCTCTGTTTCACTTTTAAACTCTGTTACTCATTTACGTGTCATTGATAGGGGATACATCAAGACCCTCTGTGTAGTCTTGTTTGCGTCCGGCATCAACACATTATCCGAATTGAGACGAAATTATTCGGTACCTTGGAACTTGCATGCCTCAATGGCAGTTTTACCAACTTTAACCCGGTAGGTTTACATCCCATTGACCTACGATGGAGATTCCATTAATTATTCGACATCAACTCATTTTATTCACAATTGATGGATTATACTATAATACCAGCAAGTCATTGGCATCAATGGTGATTTCCTCGCACTTGTTAGCGGTATAAATCAATGACCGGTAATCAAGTGGTTTCTACATGTTAGAGCCGACACATGTAATCACATGGTCCAGATTACGTGCTGGGTGATAAGGTTGAAGACCCTGGATATAATCTTTGTCTAGTTTGCGATGGAGTATGTATTTTTGGTAGCTTTTATAGATCCCTTTGTGTATGTTTTACATTGGCTATGTTGTCTTGGTGAAAATTTATTATTACAGATCCCGCGATTGTATTCCGATTGTTTATTGCTATATTATGTACATGGATCCGATTAATATGATTGTTGGCCATGACCTTTGTTTATGATGTTATCAGTCTATGATCAGAGTATGGTAGAGAGTGCCTACCTGAGAATTGATATATGTATGATACTCTGGCGATGCTTGGATGTTTGCGGTCTCTGATTAGATGTGCTTTGGTTTCTTGACACACATGCAGCTTACAAAGTCTTTTGACTATCACTGGTTCCACTCTCGGACTTTGGGGCGATACATTATCCACATTTTTTTGGTTATCAATATGATATTATGATTATATCATGATGATAGAGATCAAACTCTTCATTAAGAACATTTTCCTAAAGAAGGTTACACTTGTCATTTCTCAAAATCATATTTTTTGAAGAGAATCTCACCTTGGTACATATATACTCTCTGTGGAAATCATTAATTTAGCATCTTGCATTTAAAAGTGAATTGCTGACTTTCCGCACTATGTTAATGGCTAGGGTGCGGATATGTTTCTAAAGGAAAGCGAATAAGTTCTGATTCTTCTAGAAGGAATCTTCTGAAGGATGAGTTGGCTTTCGAAATGGTTGGCAAAATCTGACTTCTGGATATCTTGGGATCATTCCCTATCAAGTAACTAAACAATCTTCTCTATATATTGAGGAGATTACTTGTGGAGTTAAGAAGAGACAAACAAGAAGAAAGAAGATTGATTGAGAACTAGTGCAAGGCGTATGGGGATTGAAGCTTCTGACAACAAGAGCGACCATTAATCATATGGCGGTTTAGACTTCTTCATGCATGAGAAAGTGTGCTTGTCAGAGCTAAGAGCCATGAAAGGAGGAGATCCTATAGCCATCAAGGCTCGTTTGTATATCTTCAGAGTTAATATAATGTATGGGTATGTCCCTTCCACATAATGATGATGTCATCTCTTAACATTACATGATTCCTTGATCACATGTATAGACTAGGTAGTGAATATATTAAATGTCTTTACTATGATTGGTTTGTGTTGTTGCGATTGAAACAACACAAGAGCATCAGAGAAGAGAAAAGAACAACAGAGATTAAAGGAAATCGTTCATAAGGTATGTCCACTATCCATTTCTCTTAGTTCATTTTGATATCTAGATCTAGGGAAAAAGTAATGTCCACTATCCATTTCTCTTAGTTCATTTGATATCTAGATCTAGGGAAAGAGTAGTATTCTGTTACGGTTTGTTCCAGATCCAGGTGGATCTTGGGGAGATTGGTCTGTGTCCGCACTCACGAATTTATCCATAAACACATATATGATCATAGGGTGTGATCCTATCCCTCTTGGTTCATTCAAGGAAGAGCCATTTTGCAGAGTTGATGCTTGAAGGGCCAGTGGAGGAACCTGGTCAATTGGCTTTGAGGCAGTGTCGATGGTTAGAGTCAGGTTGTAACTACCTACTTACATTGTTTTCAATAAAAGAGTTATCTTTCCCTCCATATATGTGTAACGTTTTTCAATCTACTTATATGTTTTAACTTGTTTTATGTATTTGAATGTTCACATTACATGTATAACTTGATTTCATAACTACGTTGTTGTAGTATAAACTTGATATCCTTTTCTAGGTTGATACAAGAAGAGATTACGAGAAACTTAAGGGTCGAGAGCGAGAAAATACATTGAACGTTGGATACATGGTGTGACCTCTTCTATTCTCTCTCCTAGGTAGTTATTTTATTATGAGTTTGTGCGTGCGAGGGTAGTGTTATCATTGAAATTTCATCCACAAATGGTTACAGGAATCCAACATCTCCAAACACCCCTTAGTTCATCCATGGCCCCAAAAATGCATTTCCAAAGGGCATAAAACTATACAACTGGTTATAAAATCAGCATGCGCTAAGGATACAAAGGAAGCGCGTGCACGTGCGACATTCGAAAAATGCCGAAAAAGTGCACATGCACCCGATGCGCGACTGTGAACGCAAAAAGCCACATATACCTCAGAACGACACATTTATGATTTTGGTCGGGCTTCCACCCACTTCTGGTTCATCTCCCAAGTCGATTTGACACCCAAATCCGAGCTTAATCCGAGTGGGGGGCTGGTCAAAGACCTAAGGGTGCCCTAAAGATCCCCTTGTTCACACTAAAGACTAGTTGAATAATGCCTCAAAGCTTTTCTATAAAAAGAGGCCATGGGTGCACTATAAATCGAAGGAATTCATTTGTATTTTTATGCTACCTATATTCTCTTGGAGGATCCTCTTTCCTCATAAATAGCATACAAGCACCATTTCATTGAGCTATTCACATCACCTCTTGAGTGAATCAACTTTGGATTTATTCACCATTTCCTTCTAGTTTGTTATTTGTAAGAAGAGCTCAATCTTTGGGGGTTCAAGAGCCCTCCCTTGGAGGATGAGGGGACCCATAAGTCTCCCTTTCTCTTTGTTGTTTTCCCACTAATACAATCCTATCCATTGGTGGCATGAATGCTGTTTATTTTTTATTCTAATATCTTTATGCACCTTAGTTTAGTTTATTTTATTGTTATTAGATTAGTCTTTTGTTTATTTCTCATGCTTGATGTTTCTAACTCTTGCATGCACGGTTGTATTGTCCAGCTAACCCAACTGGACTTGTAAGCGTCCTTATTTTGTGACGAAAGGGACGCAATAGATTGGCGACTTCGCTGGGGATAGTTATCAATTTCCTTCCCATTTGGGTTGTTTGAGGACTTATTTTTGGTTTATTTAACTTGCAAGAACCATAATCGGCCCATGCCTACTTGCAAAAAGCTAAATTCGGAGCTGAGATGAGAGAATTTCATCCAAAATTTTATTCCCAACCATGTAACAGAAAGTTCATGTGTTTTTTAACCCACAGGCGCGTCTTCCGATCACATGCGCCAAACTCACTGTGTTTCTCAGCGCATTCTGCGCACCTGCATCAAAAAGTTATTTGTGATTAGCGCATCAACGCCAAATGTGCCTCTGTCTACTCTGCGACCTGTGCATCTGTCCAGAAAATCATACATTGTAAGGGTTTTTGTGATCTTTGGAAGGCCCATAGCCTTCTTAAGCTTGATTCTATGTAAATTGTAATATTCACCACACGTATATTCCCTCTCCACATGAAGGGTTAGTCAAAACATAGGCACTTAAGGGGTTAAAATCCATATTTATCCTCTTTTTTATTTCATTTTTCCACATGGATGGCTTGCTTTGATTAAAGTTAAGTTGGAATCATTCTATATCACACATAATCACACTTACATTGGGACCGAAATTTGGACATCAATCATTGAGTATGATCTTCTCTCGCGCCATAGAGCAATCTTGAGAATCAGAAAAATAATTGAGGGAAAATTTCATCTCCCTTAAAAGACAAAATCTTTAGGAGAGGACAACATCCCCCTTGGGACTCCTCGTAGTTTCTTTTTCAAACACATCTTAAATTTGTAATGGGCCCATACATGCCCACATGCTACAAAGATAGGATAGTTTTTTAATTTACTTTCTTAGATTACATCACTAGGGAAGTTTAAAGGTTTTGTAACAGGCCCATACATGCCCACATGTCCACAATCTAGGATAGTTTTTTGAAGCTTTCTTAGATTAAATCACACTAGGGAGTTAAAGGATTGGTAAGGACCCATATGTCCACATGCTAGTTTTCTAGGGACTTTAAAATTCCGCAAGGTTGTACCAATAGCATTTAGTAAATTGGGTAATCAAGACTTGTAAGGACCACACGAAGTCCACATGCAACAAGGTGACACCTAACTTATTAAAAATTTGACACACTTTCACTTGTTCACACACAAAGTCACTACTCACTCACATAATTTCATCTAGAATCGTGGAGGTTGAAGTAGGTTTTCTCCAAAGGGATTCTGAAATGCCCCACCCCTTTTCGTGACGAGACTATCCACTCCCACTTCATTTCAACGAGATTGGTTGACACCCCCAATCTCTCAAACAAACCACATCTAAAAGTTTTCTAAAAACTCACTATTTTTTCCTCCACAGGAGGTGCCAAAAGAAACTTTTTAGTCTAGGTTGGATCTCGGGGATAGGCATCCAAATAACTCCCTGTTATCTAGTTCTCACATCTTCAAAAAAGTAGAAGTTGTCAAATAGGGAACTTTAAAATCCTCCAAGTCAAGTGTTCCTAACACCACAAGGTAGGGAGATACCCATGAAGGGTCGAAGGCCGAGGTCCGGTTGTTATGTGTGTCCCCTCTTGAGGCACCCACCTCTTGGACGAGATCTAGCCCATGACCCATTTCTTAGGCCAAAAATCTAAATGCCGCACTTTGACCGAGGTAGCTAGTGACCAAATTTTAGGACATCTACCTAGGTGGCAATTGTGGGCTGCAATTGCACCTTGATTGGATTTTGTGTGGATATTGGGAAATATCGCCAGCTCTTTCGGGATATGAACCCTTTACCCCTCATTATAACTGATTTTTTCATCCTTCACTAGTTCCTCTTCTAGTGGCTTCAAACCCCACTATTGAGTTCTATTGGAAGGTCTAGTCCTATTTGAGATGAAGGACGTTACATCTTTTAGGACACGAGCATTTGTTTTCTTTGTTCTCCCACGCAGACTGTAGGGTCTCAAAATAGTCCCTATTCTCACTCCATTAATTCACTAAAACCTTCACAATTACTTCTATTTCACCTTCATATCACCTTCATTCCACCTCCACATCATTACATTTACCTCATTTGGGTTATAACTATGCTTTTCCAAAGTTTATCAATTCTTAACATTTTTAAGTGGATTTGTGGTTAAACTTTAGAAAATAATATGCTTATACTTATACCTAACAATAAGAATGAGTTTGTTAACATGTGTAGGTACAAAAGAAGCTTCCTAGACACCTTTATGTGGCACTCTATGTTCAAATTCGAATTTGAGGAGATCATGGAGGAGATTATTGAGAAGATCATGGACCTCATGGAGAATATCATGGAGGATAGGGTTATGTGTCTAGATGGTTGAGAGATGTATGGAACTAAAGAGAGATTAGTGGATCACATTTATGAGTTTGTTATCATAGCTCTTGTATAAATAGGAGTGTTACCTCCTTCATTTGTAGGCTTGTAATCCTAGAATTAGAAAGAATTGTAATCTTAGAGTTGGTTTGTAATAGAGATTTTGAAATAAAGAAACATACTTCGATTTTGCTTCTACATCTGAGTCTCCTTTGAAGTGGTGTGCTTGTGGAGTTATGGAGGCCCCCCATGGCCTCACTTGCATGTTGATTTGCTTATTTTAGGTATAACTTAATTTATGTTTTTGTTTGATTTCATCTTTTAAAGTTTTGTTAAATGTTCTAATACTGGAAGGATCTTATTTGAAAGTGTTTTTGTAAGAGAACCATAAGATCTCAGACAATTATTAGATTTAGGTTTGTTTCATTTCAGCTTTTAAAGTTTTGTTAAATGTTATAATACTGGAAGGATCTTATTTGAAGGTGTTCTTGTAAGAGAACCTTAGGGTCTTGACAATTGTTAGATCTAGGTTTGATTAGTTGTTGAAAGAGATTTTGATGAATATGTTCTTGTAAGGGAACTTTAAGATCTCAGACATATTAGGACTCTTTCTAGATCTATATATTTTAGGTAGCACTTCTAAGTTTACCTTCCCGGGTTGACATTAAATAAAATCTGATTGACATCATCAATTAGAACTAAACATTTTGGCGCCGTTGTCAGGGAAGTGCAACTAGAAGGATTGAGTAATTATTTTCTGCATATGATTTTATGGACTAACTTGTGAACCCTGGTGATAGCAGGATCTTCATAAAGGAGTTCAAGTTTGGAGTGTTTTATTTTCGCAATTAGCTTAGTTAGTTTCAAATTCAGTTTTAAAACCCCCCATTTCTCACTAATCCATCCACAGATGAAGAATTTAAAGATGATAAACATGTACTTCTTGGAGAGCAAGAACAATAATGAAGATTCGTTCCAAAAGAACCTTGCGCAAACTCCAAAAATGAAACAGGTTACTCACATCCTTGCAAACAATCAGGTAAAATTTTTAAATCTTGATGTGAGCATTTTCGAATTCTTAGTCCATAGATGGCTTCATTGGAAGAATTCTTTTACTTAGGAAATAAAATATCTTTCCAACAAGTTAGATAGAATAAATTAGGACAATAAAACGAGCTCGTTATCATTAGAAGCGTTAGTCGTTAGAAGTTTTTAATCTTATTTTCAAAAATAATAAATAATAAATTATCACCAATAAAGTTTCCACGCTAACCTGCAAAAATAAAACAATAGATTAGTATGCTCTCTTCATGCGCTCCGAGCGATAGGGAAGATCAGAAAATCATTTTCAAAAATAATATAAAAATCTCTTGCTGGAAAAAGTGAGCCTTCATGGAAAAATCTCTTAAATTGGCTAGAAAACCGAATATCATTATAGTAGTAAAAGCATTTGGTATAAGGGCAACTCTACAATTAATGGATTTGCACATTTTCACTATTCCACAGGTTATTTTGAAGCCTTTTGTGCATGCTTTGGTAAGATTTTAGTGTCCCTTATGAAGAAACCATACGTTGACTTTGGACTAAAACTAGGAGAACTGGTTTGGCTTCATGCCAGTGCATTGCATTTCTTTAAAAAGTTAGAAAGCTTCGTTGTCAAACCCATGCTGCACATACCTTGTAATCATGGCCGTCCACAAAACTACATCTCTTTCAAGCATTTCATCAAACATTTGGCATGCATCAAAAATCTGTCCAACCTGAGGATTATGAGCTGGAAAATATTAGTAGCAATTTATTACTAAAATGAATAATGCAAATTTCAGATGCTCAAGTGAATCCAACCGTGCATCAAAGTCATCCTCTGAAACATTTTGGACATTCAAATGTGATGACGTACTTGATCTGGGAGGTAATAAACCTGCAACTATAGATTTGCATCATGAATATTCTTCACATTCACCTCCTTCAGCCAATATTAACTTTTTCACCGAGAAAGCCACAACATTTCGCTCCGGCATCTGTTCAAAGAACGAGAGATGAACCCATCATTATCGATTTATTTTGATAGATGAACCGAACAACAATTGGTCAAAAGGATATCACTACAGATGTGGGATCTCACTCATGTGATGCGTAAAATGCTATTCTTGTTAAACGCTGTGTCAGACATTGACGGAATGACATTTATTTGAAGATTATGAGTTTGATTTTGTGCTAATTTTATATATTTAATTATTCAACCATTATCCGAATATGCAATCCAGTTATGAGATCCAATTATTGAGCCTTATTTGGGGCGATTTGATGATGGAAATTCAAACGTGAATATGAGCGGCCGGTTGTTATGCATTCTGCAATAGTCGGTGGAGAAGGTTGAAGCATAACTCATGATATATCGCAATCCCAATCTCACTCTGCACTCTAGCAATTAATGCTATGTTACAGCGCAAGTATCACTGTGGGGAATACCACCTCAATATCCGTCCTGAGATTTTCTAGTTTAATTCACGAGGAGGAGGAAATCAGCCAACTAATGCAGCGTCATCCATTTTACCAGCCCGCCCTATATTCTCCTATTCTATTGACTATGGTCTATGTCCATATAGATTCACGCTAATTATTCCAATTTAAATTAGTGCGTGAATCTTCAGATTCTATTTACGCGGTCGATCATAATTTTGCAGACCAGAGATCTTCATTTCTTAACCTGGTGTTTATTCAACTTCAATTGCTTTTATTGGTGGTCTAGGTGGGACTACTGCGAGCTAAGAAGAAAAATGATCTGGCCTTATTATGGTGTTGTGACGACTGGATCATCCGTGGGTGGATATATTGTTTAAGAAATTAAATCCTGCTCTCCGTGCAGGTGTCCCGAATCGAGTTGAAGAATACGTTTATTAAGCCAATTATGCAGTAACTGTAGGATAGGAGGGGGAATATGCATTGGAATTAATTTTCTTCCCTCTGGTTGCGTTAATACAAAACTATAGAATAATTTCGAGTCACCTGCACAGTCCATACCAGAGCATGGTCGGTTTTGAATCCCGACTCCTTCACACTGCATTCCTCACTTCCTTCGGCACCCGACTTCAACTCCACTCCACTAACCGCTCTCTCTCATAAACTCAATTTGGTTCTTTCAATTAGATTGTTCTACCCACTATGCAGCCGAACATATCGCCTCATCCCTAAACCTCTGTACAGGGTTAAATACTTTGACCGGAAATACAGGGTTAAATGCTATTTTATATGACATTTTCTCGACTCCACAAACTGCCTTTGTGGGCCCATTACCATACTTCACTCCATTTTCTCCAATGGAGGCTACTGCTACAATGCCAAAAAAAACTTGACTAGCTTCCTGCTTGGTCTCTATGAGATTTCTTACTTCGTAGATTCATTCACTGATAGCTACAGAGAATAGGACATTATACTACGATATCACCACTAGGACCGGGCTGTGGATGATCAATCCTGATATCAACAAGACAGTGAATCTATCTTCTTACAAGCTAACAACGTGATATTTGTTTTGTTTTTTTTCTCTGTTTCCCTCATGGATCCCACACTATATTTTCCCCTGCCATTATTAGTTCATGATTCGAGATATTCAGCCATAATTTGTAGGGTGGTTTTGTACAATTTAAATGCCCATGATAACATAGTTTGAAGCATTTTTATTTGCCCATTTTTGAAAGATGAGTATGGATGTTTAAGATTTTTGGGCCTTGAAGGCCACTTTGGGCCCTGAGGTATGTGTGCTCTCATTGGAAGAAGATTTTGGGGCTGTGTGCCCAATTTGGAGGGTTTCAGTGCAACAGGTTGCAAGACTAATGGAAGAAGTCATGCTATCAAAGGGACTTTTGAGGCTGGATGTTTCACCAACAATACTTCATTCGTGGAAAAGGATCATGTTTGAGGGCAAAATTTCTAAAAACAGACACTATAACATTGTTTTTGAAAATCATTCACTATTGTCATTCTCAAAATGCCCTTTCATTGCTGATCTTTTTACTGGAACATTTGGAAGATTAATTTAAAGAACATTTGGTGGATTATTTAAATGTTTATTAACTTGCTTAGAGTTGGCAACTTCATATTGTTGTATGCTTTTATAACGTACTAATCTGCAGGACACAACAAATTTATAATGCCGAGCTCTTTTCCATGCACATGTGTTATTTGAAAAAAACAGGGAGTAAATTTACTTTTCGTGGTTAAGAATGGATTGATAATAATATCATGAATTGAGTTAATTTCAACACTTTGATTTTTCTTAATCTGTTTCATTTGGCATCTATTTTTGCGTAGGAATCACTAAGAAATTGGCCATTTCTTTTTGAACATACTTATGTTCTTTATGCCAAGTTTTTTTGCAGGTTATAGGATAATCAAGTGATCAATAAGGAGATTACATTGTGACGATAGTTGATCTGCCAAAGAAAAATTTCATGAGAAATTCTAAAGAACAAGTCCATGAATATAAATGAAATTTATAGAAAATTACGAATTTTTGCAACTTCCTGTAATAGTTTAATCGTTTGACATGTTGCATGATAGATTAGCAAAATTCAAAGAGATGGGATTTGTTCCTAAATGTACAAGGATGGTGAAAAACCTATCCACACTTGAATTCAACATCTCCAAGTGGCTGGTCAAAGACTAGTCAAAATCAGCTATTTTTAGCAGAATTCACGAATTTACATTCCATTGCTATATTTGCAAGTTTGTATGCCATAATTCATTTCTTTCCAGAAAGAGTCATTATCCATTTCCCATTACACTTCACTTCATACACTTCATTACATTTTCTTCAACCCTAACCCACAAATAAAACCAACTAAGCTCATCTACAAGCTTTTTGGCCCACCTTACATATTCATTGTCAGTTTCCTTTTCCTACACTTGCCAATAAACCCTACTTCCATACACCATTGAGTCAAAGTCCTCGAGTCTAAATATTTTTCTAAAACAACACCTTGAAGATTGCATGTCTTAAGGGAAAGCTATCATGCCGATAAACAAAGGGAATACATCAATGTCCCTTGTTCATCGGATCTTCTGAGTATTCAACAACAACACATACATTCATACTTAGAAATATGTGTTCGGGGCATCTTGACTCCCATTGGAATCAATGATGGGAGCTCTCATGTTGACTAGTGGCATTCATTAATGGCCACTAAGTTAACAATTTCTTGTTATGTTCGACACTGAAACATTTATTCACATGACAAGAATTGTGCCAATAAGCGTTGAATACTTGAAGACCAATCATTTTGTAGCAGAGGAAGCAGATTTATTTTCATTCTTTTTCAGTTTTTGATGTAAATGACTTGAGGACAAGTCAATAAATAAGGTTGGGGGAAATGCAACTTCTATATTTTGTATACCTTCCAAGCCTTATACATTTTCATCCATATTCAACAAACTCATCAGATTCATCAGATTATTCAGCAGAAGATCCAGCAACGGATTTAGCAACAACAACAGATTCCGAACATTCAGCAGAAGATCCAGCAACAGATTTAGCAGAAGCAGCAGATTCCGAACATTCAGCAGAAGATCCAACAACAGATTTAGCAGCAGCAGATTTCGAACATTCAGCAACAGATTTAGCAACAGATGCAATAACAATAAAAGATTCACTTTTTTGATCTCATCCACCATTTTCACAACCAGGTAAAGAAGATTATGAACAGAATTTTGCAGCCACACATGCACAACTCTCATCCATTTTTGAAAGGGTAAGTTAAGGTATGATATTTTCTAACTTTTAACCATTTAATTCCTTGAAAAGTTAGAATGATAATTTTTGGAAAAACTTCACTTCCTTTCATCATTTTGTCAAAATTGCCAAAACCATCAGTTTGGGGGGAGGGATACATTTACATACATACTTTGTCACCTTCATATTTTTCCATATTCATATATCACATTCTAAAAACTCACATACCTTCAAAATATATTCACTATTACATGAGCATATAAATGGCTTTGTCAAAAGTATTTAAAAGTTAATTGGATGCCAACACAATCATGGTTGTCACACAAGAACCAACCATGATGCATTCCAACAAAAATACTCTACAAAAAAAATCACATTATGCAAAGATCATACATTAACATTGAATGCAACAAACAAAATATGGTTGAAACACAAGAACCAACCAAGTTGCAGTTCATCAAAAACACTTTGCAAAAGTTAAGTAAATGATATCATGCAGAGTTTAAGCCAAAGCTCAGTCGCAGTTCATCAAAAATACTTTGCAAAAGTTAAGTAAATGATATCATGCAGAGTTTAAGCCAAAGCTCAAGTATCAAAAAGTAATGTAATTGATTGCATGAGGACATGCAATACCTTTAGTTTGGGGGTATGTAGGGTCTCAAAATAGTCCCTATTCTCACTCGATTAATTCACTAAAACCTTCACAATTACTTCCATTTCACCTTCATATCACCTTCATTCCACCTCCACATCATTACATTTACCTCATTTGGGTTATAACTATGCTTTTCCAAAGTTTATCAATTCTTAACATTTTTAAGTGGATTTGTGGTTAAACTTTAGAAAATAATATGCTTATACTTATACCTACCAATAAGAATGAGTTTGTTAACATGTTTAGGTAAAAAAGAAGCTTCCTAGGCACCTTTATGTGGCACTCTATGTTCAAATTCGAATTTGAGGAGATCATGGAGGAGATTATTGAGAAGATCATGGACCTCATGGAGAATATCATGGAGGATAGGGTTATGTGTCTATATGGTTGAGAGATGTATGGAACTAAAGAGAGATTAGTGGATCACATTTATGAGTTTGTTATCATAGCTCTTGTATAAATAGGAGTGTTACCTCCTTCATTTGTAGTCTTGTAATCCTATAATTAGAAAGAATTGTAATCTTAGAGTTGGTTTGTAATAGAGATTTTGAAATAAAGAATCATACTTCGATTTTGCTTCTACATCTGAGTCTCCTTTGAAGTGGTGTGCTTGTGGAGTTATGGAGGGCCCCCATAGCCTCACTTGCATGCTGATTTGCTTATTTTAGGTATAACTTAATTTATGTTTTTGTTTGATTTCAGCTTTTAAAGTTTTGTTAAATGTTCTAATACTGGAAGGATCTTATTTGAAAGTGTTTGTGTAAGAGAACCATAATATCTCAGACAATTATTAGATTTAGGTTTGTTTCATTTCAGCTTTTAAAGTTTTGTTAAATGTTCTAATACTGGAAGGATCTTATTTGAAGGTGTTCTTGTAAGAGAACCTTAGGGTCTTGACAATTGTTAGATCTAGGTTTGATTAGTTGTTGAAAGATATTTTTATGAATATGTTCTTGTAAGGGAACTTTAAGATCTCAGACATATTAGGAATCTTTCTAGATCTATATATTTTAGGTAGCGCTTCTAAGTTTACCTTCCCGGGTTGACATTAAATAAACTCTGATTGACATCATCAATTAGAAATAAACACAGACAAAATCTAACTACCCATATGTATGCTTCTTTATCAATTGATTTATGTATGATAATCTTGTGATTACATGCGATAGTGAGATATATTGTGAGGTTCAAAAATTATAGCAAAAACTCTTGTTCATTTATTTCTCTCATCACCATTTGCACATGTTGGCAGTAGGCCGAAATGGGAAAGAAGGCGTGCATGAAGAAGAATGACAACTGGAAGAGAAATCATGGGAAAGAAGGCATGCACGAAGAATAATGACAGCTGGAAGAGAAATCATGGGAAATAAATCATGCAAGAGGAAAGCAACAACTAGCAAGAAGCACAACACACGTGCATGCAAGGAGGCGACAGCTGGAAGGAAGTAGTGAATGCATGTGGAGAAGGAAGACATAACGACATAAAAGTTAGGTTTATTGGTAAGAATTTTTGTGTAAACGCCTAAAGAGCCCGATACATATAAATATAGGAAAAAGGTATCAAATAAAGGTGGGTTCGATGGTTCAAAGTTCAGAGATTTGGAAGTTCAGAGATTTTGCGAAGGTTGAGCTTCCATTTATGTAATATTTTGATAAGAGACTTACTGGGAATGAGGGAGAGATATGGGAGGTAGACCTCGAGGATCAGATCGTAGGTTGAGGAGCCTGGTGTGACCTAGTTCGCCTCACATATATCTTGCTGATGTAAGAAGAATTGTAAGTGTGAGGCGCGAGAATTGTAGAACTATCATAATAAGAGAGCCAAGAGCCAAATCTTTGTGGACGTAACCCCGGGAGGGGGTGAAGCACAGTAATACCTGTGTGATGTGATGAATGCATGTGTATCTCTTCTTACTTTTTTTAGTTAAATGCTAAATGTGATGAATGAATGAGTTAGTATTCTATTTAGTTCATTTCTGTTACGCTGTTGAATTCTGAAGGTCAGATAATAGTAAGTTGTAATATAAATCATAAGAAATGACTCAGAACACAGACCCCCTATCTCCTATTCAATCCTAGGTTGTAAACACCCGAGTCTTACAACCACCCATAAAATATATCTCGGGTGAGACTGGGCAGTACATTTTGTGTGTTGTGTTGTCTTTTGGTTCACAAGAAGGACCGATGGTTTTAAGCTTTGTTGGTACCCTGAAAGATACGAACCATGGGTCAGTACTGTGGAGTTGTTTGGTAGGATAAAGACCAATAAATGGTTTCGTTGCTGTTGTAAGAGGAACAAGAAAGGACTGAGTAGATGGGATAGAACACATGTGGACAAAAATGAGAGAAACTAGAAGACTACTGAGTCACTATAAGGGAATGTTGCAACCGTGGAACCCCACGAAAGCAGAAATCGAAGGTTGGTTGAGAACTAAAGAGCTAGAGTTAGCCCAGAAAGTTAATATAAATCCGAGCTTGACACCTCACATATATCTGGATAAATACGTGTTTACATATTTACACAAAGTATTTTTCTGTGATTTTCCTCACCTATTGCAAGAGTGGATACTAAGGTTGAAAGATAACCATGTGATGAACCAGATCTGACAGCTAGATTGGACCCCAATACAGATTGACCAGTTACAATAGGTGAACAAAAAATTCACCCGCACAGTCAACGTTTGACTTGATAGTATTGTGGCAGGCTTCATCACAGAATTTGCAGTTGACACAGCGAAGCCATACAACGCGGAAGAGAAGGAATTTCTACGTGGACCTCACAGAAGGTACATTCGATCACTTTATACTTCAATTAAAATACTGCTATATAAAAAAGGTGTAATGACAATGGAAGAAGACAACTAAACTTCCCTGCGTGCATGGGGGAAGGGGAGAATCACTGACAAAGGGGAGGATAAATGGCCGAAGGAGAGGATAAAGGAAAGAAGGAGGAGGAATTCTTGGACCCGATCTTGATGGATGACGACCAACTTAAGTGGATCTTGATGTCACCTGGAATGACGCATAGCAGAGTACCCTACCAATATAAGGTGAACACCAAGAAAAGAGTCGTAGCCATGAGGGAGGGCTTGGCAAGCAACAAAGAAGAGGTAGAGGATATTTGGGATGTGGAACAGATTGCAAAAATCCTACGCGCAACCTATGAGAGTAAAACAAGAGGCCCAAGAATAGGAGGAGAAGATAGCCACCCTTTTCATATTAATGTCAGTGTGGAACCCATAAATCCATGTGCGACTAATACAACAAAGAAAACATCACCGTTTAGACAACCGAAGTTTAGAGGAAGTCTGATAGAGAGAAGCACATCTACCATAGGAGCAACAACTGGAGGAGTCAGTTCAGGTAGAACAAGTCAAGTATCTACACCGCGTGACAAAGGTAGCAATTCAGTATTTAGAATGGCAGGACATGACACCATGATCAAATTACCAGAATTCTGAGGAGAAGCAACAGAAGACCTAGATAAGAATTTGTTCATTTGTGCAAAGATCTGGGAGGCAAAACAGATCACGGATGAAGATACCAAACTTGCGCAGCTAGCGATCACGCTAAGAGACCACGCATTAGACTGGTACATGAGTCTAGACACAAACAATTCTCTTGGGAGAATGAGGCTACTTATTAATTAGTTCCAGATATCAAGAAGCTACTTATTAATTAGTTCCAGAAGCCGAGCTCAGAGGACCAGTACATGAATGAAATGATTGAGATTCAACAAAAGCCAGGAGAGTCTATATGGGAGATTGACCAAATATTTAAGCAATTGAAGGGAAAGCTAAAATACCTTATGACCAAGATGCAACACCGACATCTATTTGTCAACTCACTACTCCCACATCTGAAATACCCCTTATGACAAAAGAAGTTTCAGACGTAAGCTGAGGCGCTACAGGCAACCTTGCAGCTGGAAGAGAACCAGTACCAATCGACTGACCTGACCATTGAAGAATTGAAGGAGGACAAATGAGAAGGACAAACGAGAAGTTGTTTTTTTCACCACATGTAGGACAGAAGGACACCAAAAGAACGAATGTCCAACATTCGCGCAGTATATGAAAACAGGCATGCCAAACCCACTCCCACAGGGAGGACTATGGTGCGAAATATGCAAGAAACGGGGTCACGACCCTTATCACTGCATGATGATGCAGATGTACCATACAATTCCCAATAATTCTTATTGCACTTTTTGTAAGTCTATAGGACACGACGACAAAGATTGCAGAACTATGGAGTTGATGCAGGAGAGAACATCGGATTCCTATAGGGTACAGGCCGAAATGATGATTGGGAAAGTAGCGCCACAATTCAATCAAGCCCCAACTCCATACAATACTACACAATAGTAGTACAACACTGCACAGCAACCCTACAACAATACACAACCACAGTACAACCCGATGCAACCCTAGTATAATACCGCGTAGTACAAACATGCACCACTATATAACGCGTCGAGAGGGGACAAAGAAGGCCATCGAGGAGGAAGACGAGCCAGAGGAGGCTTCGGGCATGGTCGAGGACCAGTCACGTGTCACAATTGTCAGCAATTGGGGCATTATGCAAGGGAATGCCCACTGCCGCCAACAACTTGGATGTACTGTCGTGCATCGGATCACGAGACAGAGGAATACCCAACATTGTTAGTAAAGATCCAGGAAAAAAGGAACCAGAACAATCAGAATGTTCAATGGATTTCAGCCAAAGCAAGGGAGGATGGACGATATATCAACATAGTCACCCAAGGAGGAACGAAGACAAGAAACGACACTGTCTGACAATAACCTGCACAGAACCATTGGGTAAGAAAGAATACTGAACCAAGGAAGCACTTCGATGTGCCCAAAGAAAAGGAGACTTTTAAGAAAGCTAGACAAGAATTTTGGAAGAAGGACACAACGTCGACTTCTACTATGCAACCAGCCCACGAAGCCCCAGACTACAAAATGCCACCATCATTGGATCATACCGAAGGAATTTCACTCAAGGGACAAGTAATTACTATCCAAGACGTTTGCAGTCATGCATCAAAATATTAAGTGATCCTTCATCTATGAAAATATTGTAAAACATCTTAGAGAAATGTAGCAACGAGACAGAACAAAAGCTAGAACCAAAAATTGTCAATCACCTACACATAAGGAGAAGAACAAGTAGGGAATTTAGATTGAATTCCAACATTGGGGACTTCAATATGGGAGATATCATACTCGACCTAGGATCTGAAGTAAATGTACTACCCAAGAAAACCTGGCAATGCATGGGAGAACCAACCTTGGGATATTTGAATGTCCAACTGAAACTAACCAACCAACACAGAGTCCTAACAATCGGGAGGTTGAAGGGCACAACAACATACCCGACACTACTCAGTCTGGACTGGGCATTTGACAACCAAACCATATTTAATTTGAAGACGAGAAAAATGACATTTCAATCTAGATATTACAGGGTTATAACACCAATAGTTCCATTAGAAGGGGAAAGGTTCGTAGAACCCACTTGCCTAGACTTAGAGGAAATTAGCTAGTTATACAGGAAAACTGTGCACGAGGAGGATTATGTAAACCCAACTGTAGATGGGGTACTCAGTTGGCGCAGTATTACTTCATGTGCGAAGGATTCAAACATCGGGTTAGAAAATTGGCAACAGAGACTACATGAAGTATCCATGAGAAGATGTGCAATAATAGACCATGCACTACGATGGATAGGCATAGAAATCATAGAACCACCCAGTTTCCATGGACTTAATGATTTGGAAACATTCTTAACACAATATGAAGATGAAGTATTAGATAACTAGAGGCTACTAGCATTGGACTTAGCACTCAAGGCCAAACTCGCTAGATGATGGGCTGCACACAAGGAAACCATCACAAAATGGTACCAATGTAAAAGGCTACTGCGCATAAGGTTCGACGGAACACAAAAACAACAAACAACAGAAATATGACGGATTCGGGACACCAGCAAAACACTTGAGGGAGTGCGAAACGCTGTGGAAATTGACACCACCTGAGGAATGGCCTCACCACTTTATTCATACATTAGAAGGCATACCAATGAAGTGGTCTACAGATCAGAAACTGCGCAAGGGAACTACAACATGGGCGAATTTGCAGTGAAACTTTACCACCACTTTCTCATTCGAGAATGAGAACCCCAACATAGACGAAACTCTGAAATGAATCAGAGGAGTCATATTCATTAAGGATCCATAAGTAGAACTTATTACCGAAGAGCAACAATGAAATAAACAGACAGTCAAGGAACTACTGTCATGTTACCAGGTACAGGAGGACATACTGGACGAAGAGAACCCACACGACATTTAGATTGTAGAAGCAGAAGGAGAAAGATATGTTAATGGACCACAAATAGAATCTGAAATTATTTCCGTGCCAATCAAGGTAAAGAAAGTTAACATCGGTACAATGGAACATCCCAAAATGGACAACATTGGAGACTACTGGGATGACCCAACAGTATAAAGTATTACAGAACTGTTGCGTGAATACAACAAATTCTTTCCTACAACATTTACAGAGATGAAAGGTATAGCAGGTGAACTGGGAGAAATGAAAATACCTCTCAGACCCGAAGCGAGACCGATCAGACAATGACCATATAGACTGAAACCTATATATAAACATAAATTTAAATAGGAGATTGACCAAATGCTTGAAGCCGACATAATCGAACCAGTCGAGGAATCAGAGTGGATAAGCCCGATGATCGTACATGTGAAGAAGCAAGGAAGAGGGATCAAGATATGCATCGACTTGAGGAAGTTTAACAATACATGCCTACACGACCCATTCCCTACACCATTCACGGATGAAGTGATAGAGAATGTGGGGGGAAACGAAGCGTACTCATTCACCGATGGATTCTTAGGTTACCATCAGATTAAGATAGCACAAGAGGATAGATACAAGACCACATTCATGACAGAATGGGGATCCTACCAATATAAAGTCATGCCCTTTGGATTAAAGAATGCACCAGTAATCTTCTCTAGAGTGGTTATCACAACATTTAAAGAATTCATCCACTAGTTTCTCGAAGTATATCTGGATGACTGGAAAATCTATAGTCTGTTGAAAAACCATGTAGAAGTCTTACGCTTGATGCTAGAGCGATGCAGATAGTGTCATATATCACTGAACATAAAGAAATTCATATTTGGAACATTGTTTGGGATACTATTGGGCCATATAGTATGCAAACAAGGGTTATTAGTCGATTCGGCAAAGTTCGTTGTCATCGTTAATTTACCAGCGCCAAAAATAGTCCGTCAGCTACGAGAGACGTTAGGACACACAGGATACTATCGGAAATTTATCAAAGGATATGCGCAGATGACATCACCAATGGAAAAACTGCTAAGGAAGGATACAAAGTACCAATGGAACGACGAGTGTCAACATGGTCTGGATACCCTGAAGGAAAAGATGGTCACTGCACAGATATTAGTATTTCTGGGCTGGGGAAAGGCATTCCATGTGCATGTAGATGCATCAGCGATATCACTAGGAGCTATCTTAGTGCAGCCAGGAGTAGGAGACTTGGATCACCCGATAGCATTTTCAAGCAGAAAACTGTTCGAGTCAGAACAAAATTATAACACAATGGAAAGAGAAGGCCTAGCTATGGTTTACGCACTTCAAAATTTTAGACACTACTTACTGGGAAAACATTTTAAGATGTTTACAGATCACTCAGCCCTAAAGTACCTAGTCAACAAGCCAGTGTTGGGGGGGAGAATCTGCCGATGGTTACTGTTATTTCAGGAATTTGACTTTGAAGTAATCGTCAAACCAGGGAAGCTAAATGCAAGCCTTGACCACCTATCACAGGTCACAAATGGAGAAGAACCCACAAGATTAGAAGACAAATTTCTGGATGTACAACTATTCTCGGTAAAAATTGTTGATGACTACCTCGCAGAGATCATCCAGTATTTGAGCACAGGTACTGCACCGTAAGAGTATACCACCGCGCAGAAGAAGAACCTGGTAGTTCACACAACTGACTATCAATTGATCACAAGACATCTATATAAAATGGGCGTAGACAACATTTTACGAAGGTACGTGCTTGAGCACGAATGACCGAGGATTCTATCAGAAGCTAATGAGGGATTGGCAGGAGGAAATTATGCTAGAAAAGCTACCACGCAGAAGGTACTCTGCGCAGGACTATGGTGGCCAATGATCCATAGGGACTCAAAATAATACTGTGAGGGATGCGATGTCTGTCAAAGGGTTGGCAAACCCAACAGAAGGGATGAGATGCCATTACGACCACAAGTGGCACTACAAGAATTTGATAAATGGGCAATAGACTTTGTGAGACCTATTAACCCACCAGCCAAAAGAAAAGGGGCAAGATACATCATCACCATGATGTAATACCTAACAAGATGGGCAGAAGCCGCAGCAGTAAAGGACTGTAGCGCAGAGACTGTTGCACAATTTTTATTCGAACAAGTTATTACTAGGTTTGGGTGCCCAAGAGTTTTGATGAATGATCAAGGCAAGCATTTCATAAATAACACCATCTGTGCGATGCTCGAAGAATTTGAAGTTCACCACCAGAAAAGAACACTGTACCACCCACATGCGAACGACACAATAGAAGCCTTCAACAAAGTTCTAGAGAACACATTGACAAAGATTTGTAATGTCAACAGAGACGACTGGTATCTCAAAGTACCAGTAGTATTATGGGCGTATAGGAATACATGTAAGAAGTTGACAGGGCACACACCATTAAAACTCGTCTACGACCAAGAAGCGATAGTACCATTGGAATTTTTAATACCCAACTTACGTGTAGCCATTATCACACAAATGACAGAACGCGGTGCGATACAAGAAAGGTTGCATCAATGTTAGCAATGGAGGAAGATAGAATATTGGTAGGATTCCATCAACAAGTGTAGAAGGCTAGAGACAAAGCATGGCACGATCGACACATTATGAAGAAGACTTTCACGAAAGGAGATCTAGTATTTCTCTACGACAACAAATCGTTTCAGCACCCAGGAAAGATGAGAATGCATTGGTTAGGACCATATGAGGTCAAATCTGTAACAGACGGTGGAGTTGTACAACTAAGAGATCTAGCATGCACAGACCTCCGAGGAATGATCAACGGGAGTTGACTGAAGCTGTACAAGGACAGTCAACCACCCACCACGCAGTAAAAAAAAAAAGAGAGAGAAAAAACCGAAAAGCCATGAAAAAGCCATAGGATGCTTGAAACACGAATGAAGTAAAGGAAAGGGTAACAGTCACACGTCTAATACAAACGAGCGGGAAATAGAAAGTCAGAAAAAGTAGGATGATAGGACAACACAAAGTGGAATTAAGGAATGGGAAGGACTGGTGGAACGTCACATTAAACACGCCAACTGGAAATGGCCAAAGAAGCATAATGGAAAGTACGAAACTGATGCACATGCATCGAATCCTCAGTTATGGTGCATCAATCACATCATGGAGGAAGCGTTTTCGATAAGCCTCAGGACAAGCCCATACAACATGCGATCACAAAAGTAACTTGTATATTCGCGAAAGAAGAACACGGAGAGAGAAATAGCAGCTCGAACGAACAGAGAGAGATCATAGGCCTCTATAGATAGCAGACACTCGATACTCACCACCATGGCACCACTGAAGTCCGCTGAACCAGGCTCGACCATAGTTCAAACTAGGTCACGAGGACCGCTGGAAGAAAACGAGTAGCAACAATCGGAGATCATCGATATCGATGAGATCCCATCCCTAGAGATACCACTAGTGAGCCCTACACCGAGACTAGAAGAGATTCAGTAGCCACAACCAGAGGAACTAAAAGAGGATACACAAGAAGAACTGTGGGAACCTCCAAATGAAGAAGCGGAACCTCAACAGGAAGTGCTACCAGAAAGCATTGAACCAACCACGAAAGGAAACAAAACAACACAAAATCGAGGATCAGAAGGGAAATCCGACGAGCTGCATCTACCCAACCTTGATCAACAGACATAAGAGACTGCGGGAACTACCTCGGCTTGGAAATAATGGCTTACAGGGCAACAAATAGGGATTGTTGGAACTTCGTACCAAGCACCACAACAAGACGACACAATTCTAATACTGAGCTCACCTCATAAGAAATCGATAGCAAACATTGTGCTACCACGCATACTGGAGGGAGTACAAGTAGAACCATAGTTATTGGGTCACATTGGGAAGCTCAAGTATTCCAACCATGATGTCTTAGACGACACTAAGTATGCAGAACTTGCACCTAGATTTTTATGCAAAACATAGTGGTTAACCAACTTGGAGAAACAATCGGTCAGCCGCATCAGTGGGCAGTTGGACTGGACCAAACTGGCATTTTAGGACTGTTACAACTCCTACACTTTGGCAGAGGCCAGTACACAACTGCATGCGTCAAGTAGCTTCTAGCAGTTATGCATGGAGGGGATATATGGCTGGACAAACATGTCCCCATAATAGTGGACCTTATTGCCCAGATAACAGGACTACCCAGCCGGGGTATGGATCCCGCACTGATTCTGGATGATAAATCCAAGAAAAAAGCGTTAGTAGAGGAAATAAGGAATAAATACGACATAGCGAGGGGAAAAAGAGGCATTATAATAAAAAAGATCAACAACCCAGCAACACATTTGGGCACAAATATCTTAGCCTGTAAGTTGCTAAGGAAATGCCACAAAGATGAAGTACCAACAGGAATCATCGCAGTTGCAGATCAGTGCACTGAAGGCACTTTCGTGAGATGGGTGCCTTATCTGTTAAACCTATTCCAAATGGATTGCAGAGATGCGCATGAGCTTGGCACATAATTTCATTACGCATGACTGATAACCCTTATAGACTTCATGGGATGGCGGGAACCAAAATATGTATTTTTTTCTACAGGACCACAGCCCGAGGGAGCGTGATATCGAGTACTAAGATCAAGGCCATAGACCAGACATAAGAGGGACAATGGAATCATCTTTGAATCATACCTATGGGATATGAAGGAATCTATTAATCAGTCATGGAGAATAACACCAGAAGTCATCACGCGATATGGGAACATCGCTAACTTCTGGGAAACAAGGAAAGCCATGTGGATACAACCAAGGCAGGATCCCGATAATCAGTGGCTACCGATGTGGTACTGCATCACATAATGGGATATAGACATGGTCATCAACGAATGGCTTGCTGAATGGAAGATCTCATCCATTCCCCAGGAAGTACCAGAAGGACTCGCAGAAGGAGAGGCAACGCAGACAGAAACACAACCTCCACAAAAACTATCTCCCAAGAAACCAAGGACGGGCCCCAAAAAACCACCTCCAAAAAGAGAAGGCTCGGAGAAGACAAGAACCCAGAAGGGTAAAAAAGAGACCAACGAACAACCGAAGCAAACCAAGGGAACACATCAGACCGCCCTAAACCCCACCGCACAAGAGCCCAGGGGAAATAAGAGACCGACTGAACAGGCCGCAGGTGCGCGCAAGAAATAAAAGGTGCAATGAGCATCACCAGACCTGAAGATCACAGAGGATGATGGAGAAATGATCACCAGAATGGTCCAGGATTGTCTAGTGGAAGACTTCGACCACGCAACACATCATAGGGATAATCTACAAAAAAAGATGGTAGAGATAAGGCAACTCCTCAAGACACTCAGAGAAGCTCAGAGCACAAGTAGAAGCAGAGGAATAGAGCAGTCGATAACAAAAACCAATGAAAGTGTGGAGATCGAAGAGAAATACCCAACTCTCCCAATGCCACACACAACCGCAACGGTCCACATAAAACCAAACATGTTTAGAATGGATTAAATAGTGGGACAGACACAACTGAAGGATTTGGACCACATTCAATTGGTATTGACACGGATGTCATCAAGGGCATTGTACAAATTACAGGTTAACGTCGACTACGAGATGTAGTCTCGGGCACATAAGAACTTAGTCGAGCTACATAAAGAAACAAAGCAGCGGGAAGCACTGGAAGAAGAGTACGGGTAGGCCAAATCAAAAAATCAAAAGGAGATGGAACACAAGAACGAGTTGGAACGCAGAGTGGGAGAAATTTTTGGGAAAATTCCAAACACCGCGGAAGGAAACGAACTCCCAGCCACTGAAAAGATCGACCAGATTATGCAGGAAATTGCGCAATACCAGAAGGAGATCGAGGATCTCTGAGAACAACTAACACCAATAACTCCACCAACAGTAAAGCTGCAAAGGTGGTAGACAACAACAACGCAAATACAGGAGATGGAGAAACAGGTTAGCACAACAGTTGACTTGCTCGAGAAAGCGACGCAACTTTGGAAAAAACTCGAGGAGGATCCACAGGTTCAACGTTGGGACCAGGAAGAGGAAAGGATCAATGCAACGATCCAAGAACTCAAGCAAAAGAAAAATATCGTACCAATCCTAGAACGTTTAAAGGGGATGCAAGAGTTGAAGAAGATGCATGCAAAACTCATTGCTGTGCAAACATAGAAACATGAGCGACAGGCTCAAATAGAACCATTACAAGAACGGGTAGCAGAAGTACTCACACAGGAAGAAGAAGATAGAGGACATATGACACAAACCCAGGTAGAATGCGCATGACTACTAAGCGACGAAGTGGTCATTCAGGTAGTCAAAACCATTAAGGAGAAGACTGTGCAGGCAATGACAACAACAACAAATTTAAGGGAAAAGTTCCAGATGATCACTAAAGAGATCGAGGCAACTCAGAAAGATTAAGGTGACTCGGGATGAGTCACATGTTAGTGTTGGGGGCTTGTTGGCAGCATGATGAAATGGGAAAGAAGGTGTGCATGAAGAATAATGACAACGGGAAGAGAAATCATGGGAAATAAGGTGTGCAGGAAGAAGAATGACAACTAGAAGTGAAATCGTGGGAAATAAATCATGCAGGAGGAAAGCGACAACTAGCAAGAAGCATAGCATGCACGCATGAAAGAAGGAGGTGACAACTGGAAGGAAGGAGTGAATGCATGCCGAGAAGGAATACCTAACGACAGAAAATTTAGGGTTTTTGGTAATAATTTTTGTGTAAACGACTGAAAAGCCTGATAGATATAAATATAGGAATCGTGTATCAAAGAAAGGTGGGTTCAACGGTTCAGAGTTCAAAGATTCAGAAGTTCAGAGATTTTGAAAAGGTTGAGCTTCCATTTATGTAATATTTTGATAAGAGACTTACTGGGAACGGGAGAGCGAAGTGGGAGGTAGACCTCGAGGATCAGATTGCAGGCTAAGGAGCCTGGTGCGATCTAGTTCACCTCACAGAGATCTTGGCGATCTAAGAAGAATTGTAAGCGTGAGTTGCGAGAATTGCAGAACTATCATAATAAGAGAGCTAAGAGACAAATCTTTGTGGATGTATCCCTGGGAGGGGGTGAACCACAGTAATACCTATGTGATGTGATGAATGCATGCATATCTCTGCTTACTTTTGCTACTTAAATGCTAAATGCGATGAATGAATGAGTTAGTATTATGTTTAGTTCATTTCTGTTACGCTATTGAATTTTGAAGTTCAGATAATAGTATGTTGAAATATAAATCATAAGCAATGGCTCAGAATGAAGACCCCCTATATCCTATTCAATCGTAGGCTGTAAACACCTGAGTCTTACAACCACCCATAAAATCTATCTGGGGTGAGACTGCATAGTACATTCTATGTGTTGTGTTGCCTTCTAGTTCACGAGAAGGGCCGATAGTTTTAGGCTTTGTTGGTACCCTGAAAGATACGAACCCCGGGTCAGTAGCGCAGAGTTGTTCGGTAGGCTAAAGACCAACAACACACGTCCACTTTTCTAGTCGGACATCATAGGGGACCTAGAGAATCCCTGTCATTCCAGACGATTGCTAAACCTCCCTCCTATTCTAGGGGGAGTTCCTAGTCTTGCCAACTCATCAACTCCACCTTCTCACACCCCTCTGAGTGCTACTATCTTGGGATAAGCTTTGCTTAGTCCCACTTTACTTGGGTCCACTTCCCAAGGTCAACCATCCAGTCACTCTCCTTTACACGAAATAAGGGGGAAAACTTCTTCCCAAGGGGGAAGTACCACCCCACCTAGCCCCCCTGTAACACATTATTTTCGTCATCCCTATGACCGTTAATGATGTAAACCTATCTATTGCCTTCGGAGGGGCCAGTGGCCTAAGTTCCCGAAGAAGGAAGGGAGAAGAACTTTTCCTGAGAAAATAAGTTGCATTTTCCTTTGTAAAAACCCTATAAAAAAGGAAGTTCACAGGATGCATTATAGCTAGGGTGCGAGAATGTTTGATTCTTGCAGGCTGCATCATAGCTAGTTCGCGAGGAGTTCACAATCTGCTCTATAGGCAGGGTGCAAGAATGCTTAGACGTGGGAAAAATGAGCATTTTCTCGAATATTCTAAAAGGAGAAACTTCCATGGTGAGGTGGCATCCGAATGGTTTGGATCTTACTCACTTTCATGATTCAATGGGATCATCCTAACCTCCTCACCTTATCCTCTTCAGCTTGTAAAAAGAGAGGAGCTCTCATGGAGAAGGGCTAAGTGAGATTTGGCTTGGAATTATTAGCTTGGTTGGAGTGTCTTTGAGTTTTGCCTTTGTCAAGATAGATTGTGAGTATTATCAGATCTGTGCTCTCAGAATTCTTGGAGTGGAAGTGTGTGGGGAACGAAGGACAGTTGGAAGGGACCTTATGACATCAAGGCCATGGTTGTAATCTCTCTTTCACATTTAATATGATACAGTAATATGATTCTTTCCTATAAAGCTTGTTGTGTTTTATTGTATGATTCCTTGATCACATACATAGGTTTATATTGAGTTCATGCTATTACTATCACTTTGGTTGTATGCATTATTTTGCAGGTTCATCGTTGTATGAGTGTTGGAATGGAGCTAGGATGGTGATGGCGAGAGGAAGCGACATTTAAACAGTATGTCACCTATCTCTCTTTATTTAGTAAATTCAATATTTAAAACTTAAGGAAAGTGTCATGTTCTGGTGTGTTTTTTTCTAGATCTAGGTGGATCTAGGGAGATCAGTTAGTGTTCGCACCTACCGATTTATCCGATAACAAAATTGGCGACTCCACTTGGGAGTGGAGTTTTTCCTAGTTAGTCTAGTTTCCCTTGCTTTGATTGCTTGTTTTCTGGTTTCTGAGTCTGTAGGAGACCCTTATAGACTCTCTGGACCCAGTAGTTCACTCAATTTTTTTTTCCTTTTTCCAAATTTTTCTTGATTACAAACCTTCTCGCACTATACCTCTCTGTGGCCTGCGAGAATCATTGATGTTCACACCCTACTTTTCAGTTCAGTGTGACCTTCTTTCACCCTGCATGTATCTAGACAGTGAGAATCCCTAATTCTCGCACTGTACCCCACTACTAGGTTGCGAAGTTGTTTGTAATTTTTTTTTGGATTGGGTCTTGTTATCTTTTGATGCCCAGTTTTTCTTTGAGCAACTAGATTGAGCTTTTGGAGCCTATATTGATCTGTTTACAGTCTGCTTGACATTCTTTGATTTACTTTTAACCACATTGGATTTGTTTGGTTTTGAAGGATTAGTCTCTTGCTTTGAGTGTCTTTCAATTACAAAGCGTGTGTTTTCTTTAGAATTGTTTAGGGAAATATCAAATTTCTTCTGAATAGTTCGCTTTAAAAGAAAACTTTTAGTTTGGGTTTCTTTGTTTTAAGAAAGTTCATTATTGCTTTTACGAAATTTTTTGAAACAAAAAGATTTAATTCTTGCTTTATATTAGATTGGTGGCATCCTTGCATTTGAAGTAGCGAAATTGCATGATTCTTGGCATTTTTTGGTCTTAAATTCCGAATCATGCATTGGTATACAGTACCTTTTTCTCATTTCTTGAGAATCTTTATATTGATGAGTTTAATAAATTTTGGGACATCGTGCATATGGGAGTGATAAATGTTTTCTCCTTCTTGTAGCATAGCTTTCATCGAAATGAAAAGATTGCATCTTCATCTCTTTGCATAATTTTCGAGTCGGTCAAAACACCATATTGTTCACGCCATTTTCCTCTTGAGTAACAACAACCATGAAATAAAGCGCTTATAAAAACTGATTAGACATTTTTTATACTTTTTGGTAGCAAACCTACATTATATTAGTTGTAGGGCTTTGGAATAGGTGTGAAATATAACTTTCCAAAGTTGCAAACAAACATAGAATCTTGTGTTAGGAAGCGGTTAAATCCACTTATTACATTTTGTCCTGGTAAACCCTTCTAACACAAGGGTCAATCATGAGGTCGCATTGAGACTGGCAGAGTTACTCACCCTTCTTTGTTGGTCCTGGTATAGAGGTTGCGCGCATTATGGGGGTCACTTGAGAGGTATACCCACAATGATGAGTGGAAGCCTTTCAAGTTGATTTTGGGCTAGATACCCTGCCCTTGTGCGTGGATCAGACTGTCGATTGTTTCCCTAGGCATCACTATAGTGATTGGTAACCTTAGTGGCCTATGTATTTAGGGTCTTTACACAAGGTGACTGTGGAGGGGAAAGTATTCACGGTACCTGGAATCGACGTTGGCCAAACTCACTCGGGATCCTTGGAGGGTATACCCACGATTATGTGTGGGAGCTTGCACCAGGGTGTAAGTCCGTTAAGCATGTCGTCAACGTAACTTTTTCACCCGCTCTATCTCAGCCCCTTCTTAATTTTTTCTCGTGACATTGGATTTCATCACCAATTAGTGCGTTCATTGTGAGAAGGTTTTATTTTCTTTCTTGCTTACTAGATTTTCAACGTGTGTTGTTTGTTTTCCCTAGTGGACTCTAAATTGGATATCTATTTTAATGGCATCAGTTCCCATAATGACCAATGAAGGAACCCCTTTTCTAGGGGAACCTTTTGTTTTTCCTTCTTACAGAAACATTGGTCCTCCTCACATCGCTAGTTTGAGCCTTCCGGGTCTCACAATTGGATTACCGGTATGGCTTTTTTCTACTCAGGTAATCCCAAATGCAGTAAGTGCTTCGATCGTAAGCACTTCCCCCTAAGAACATCAACCTCATGTTGATCCTTCACCTTCTTCACCAGTAAGGTCTTATTCACCTTCTTCGCTTTCAAGGTCGCCTTTCGTTTCATGTTCTTCGTTGAGTGAAAGTTATGAATCTAGTAACTCGATGAATAAGAAGAAGAAGAAAAGAAAGATTAAGAAGAAGAAAGATAAACAAGGGTCAAAACCTCCAACCACTATCAAACATGTTGGAAAGCAACCAGTTATTGTTAATCATGCTGGGAGTGTTGATGATGTCAAGATCACCCAAACAACTTGTAATCCCAAGTACCCTTGCAGGATTTGTAAAGATAGCCATCGTATTAAGGAATGACTTGGTCTATCCAAGGTTATAGAAGCATGGTCTACACATCCTCTCCAACCCATGTCGTTATCCTCTAAACAACATGCTGATGACTTCCTGTCGACTAGTTAAGATACCGTTGGGAAGAAGAAGAGTAGAGTCAAGTTCCTGTGCATGTTATGTAAAGGGAGTCATCTCACTCACCTTTGCCCTCGTATGGACGAAGCCTCAAAATTACTAGAAGACATGAATATTTCACAGCCTCAACTTCCAGCTGCTTATCACAAGATTACTCTTGACCCCCCTATAGTTGATGGAATTATCACTCTGGTCCCTTCACCGGTCAATCCGGTTGATCATGTCGTCAATATGGTCACGTCCTTAGTTGAACTAGTTGACAGAGTGGTTGATCCAATACCATCCTCGGTCAATCTTGCTCTCTGCTCAGAGAGTGAAATTAAAGTGGTCGATCTGATCCCATCCATGGTCGATCCCCCTCTACCGTTAGAGAGTGTCACCCAAGTGGTCGATCTGTTTCCATATGTCAACCCCATTCTACCCTTGGAAAATGCAACCCAAGTGGTCGATCTGATCTCGTAATCGGTCGATCCTACTCTCCCGCTAGGGAGTAAAGCCGATACTGCCCATGTTTTTCTTTTTGATACAGAATCTACCATGCCAGGGGATATTCCTCCTTCTCCCGTGGAACCCCCTCCAAGTTATGAGGCCATCCATTTTGATTTGGGTGTGCTAACTGGACCTCGTCTTCCCTCTCACATTCCTTTCCAGATTACAGTATAGGATTATGGCCGAGACGTTCCTCAGACACTGATAGATGAAGGTGCATCCATTAGTATTTTTTCCTATTTTGCTTGGCAAGCTTTGGGTTGTCCTCCACTTGCGCTGGTTACGCAGAATCTGTTATATTTTAACAGAAGAACTAGTCAACCTTTAGGGACCCTTCCTCAGTTTCCTGTAGCTTTGGGAGGGAAAACTATCTTCATTGATGTCATGGTAGTCCAAGATCCCTTGGATTTCACTTTACTTCTTGGGCGGGATTATGTCTATGCCATGAAAGCTATTGTGTCCACTCTTTTTCATGTGATATATTTCCCTCGCGATGGAATAATTGTGACTGTTGATCAACTTTCATTCATTGACCCTGAATGGATTGCCTCCCTCAATGATTCTTATATGCAGACAGTATCGCCCCTGCCACAGGTCAATTATGTGGCATTGTCTCCCATGGTTTCAACTTCTGATGACTTAGATCCAGTAGTTGATATGGTGATCTCTTCGATAGGGTTGTTAGAGCATGATATATTTACTCATGTCACGGCCCTCGACATGGTGTCCTTCCAGAGTGTGTTTCTTCCTTCTAGTGAAGACCTCTTGGAAGCCATGACCAAGTTTTGTCCCTTGACATGGTGTCATTCCGGAGCATTGTTCTCTAGGAATCCATGATCAAGGAGAGAGACTTTGAGGATAGTTTTTGCGTCTCTGAGGCAACCTCGTTAAAAAATGAAACAGAGGTCTATGAGCATGATTTTATGATTTCAAGATTGTTAAAAAATGAAACCACACTTGAGCATAGTTTTGTAATTTCAAGCTCATTAAAAAATGAACCCAGCTCCGAGGATAATTTTTGTGTCTCTGAGGCAACCCGTTAAAAACTGAAATAGAGGTTACGAGGATAGTTTCTTCATCTCTGAGGCAACCTCGCTAAAAAATGAAATAGAGGTTACGAGCATAGTTCTTGTTTCTGTGCCAAGCTCGTTAAAAAATGAAATAGTTTTTCCCCCTCTGTATTTGAGTCAAGTCCTTCATCTAGTATTTGAAGCTTCATTTCATTCTCCTTTGCAGTTGGATGAAACAAAGCTTTGGGGGCGTTTGCCTCAGCCTCTAGACTTCATGCTGAAGTCAAGCCACTAGTTTCTTAAGCTTGGGGCTAAGTACAACCCATCCATGTGTTATGTGTTGGGAAGTCCAAGCATAGTTTTCTATGGTTCAATCTTGTGTAAAAATGAAACCACTTACCTCAAGCATAGTTTCCTTTGGTTTGAGCTTGTGTAAAAATGAAACTAGGTCCAAACATAGTTTCCTCTAGTTCAAGCTTGTGTAAAAATGAAATCAGGTCTAAGCATAGTTTTGTTTTGTTTTAAAGCTTATGTAAAAATGAAAACAATCTCGAGCTTAGTCTTTGTTCTTTCTCATGCTCATAAATACATGAGAATAAGTTACCGAGCTTAGTCTTTGTTCTTTCTCATGCTTGTAAATACATGAGAATAAGTTACCGAGCTTAGTCTTTGTTATTTCTCGCGCTCGAAAATATATGAGAACTTAACCAAGTATACTTTTTCTCGTCTTTTCATACTCGTCATGGTAACACAAAAACGATGAATGCTAAGGAGTATCCTTTAAGCTCTTTTCACGCTCCATAAAAATGAAAAGATGACCGAGCGATCTTGTTCTGTTCATGCTCATAAAAGTATTTGAATAAAACGTTCGATGGGCGATATTTTATCACTTTTTCGGTCATGTCGAACTATTTTATGAAAAAGGAACTGAGAGAGTCCTCTTTAAGTGTTTTTCAGACTCTCAAAACATGAAAACCCCCCGAGTTTTCTATCCTTGGACTCGTTAAACAAACATCAAAAGACCCATGATGGGACCGAACCACTCCTTCTTAGGGTTCGTTAAACATACTCCAAGGGACTCGTCTGAAGGATGAGCTTAAATTGACAAGCATATTTTATCCTCCTCAAGCTTGTGTAAAAGTAAAGAGGTACTCGCCAGAAATGGTGGGGGAAAAAATTGGGAAAGAAATGTGTCTAAACTTGTATTCCATGGAAGAGTCACTTTTGAACATGACACCCTTTCACTCGCCTTGTGTCTAGGTTGGAAAATCCGCTCGTCTCTTGACCATACTCCTTATAATATTACAAATTGGTCTATGATCCCTGTTGTTGAGTCAGTGTTTCCAAGACAGTGGTCGTTTCATCAATATGTTCAAAAACTAAGTTCAACCCAGAAATCCTTCTATTGCGTCGACCATTTCTACAGTCCTGAAGCCTTCTACTGCATCGACCATCCCTGAGTCAGTCCTGAATCACTTGTTACTCTGATATACTTCAAATCTTGTTACCTGTTTCATGTCATTGATGTGGGATACATTAAGGCCGTCCTGTGACGAGTCTTTTCCTGTCGACTTCAACTCATTATCCAGGAATTAGAGTTAGAAACCAATTGGTACCTTGGAACTTGCATGTCTCAATGGCAGGTTTCCTCGCTTTCGACAGTGGGTTTTCATTATTGACCCGTGATCGAGAGATTCCGTCGAGTGTTTGACCTCAACTCATTGATTCACATTCGTTGGATTGTACCAGAGTATCTTGGGATTCATTAACATTAATGGTGATTTCCCTCGCACTTGTTAACGGTATACACTAATGACCAGTAATCAAGTGGTTTCTACCATGTTCGACTTCAGCACATGTATTCACATGGTTAGATTCGTACTATAGAGTGGTGGAGATGAAGACCCTGGATATTTTTCTGACAGATCTAGGTTGCGTTGGAGTATATTCAGTGTACTATTACATAGATCCACATTGTATGTCTCGTGGCTATGTTCAAATTTGAGTCTTCAACACATAGATCCATAGTGTATTTTTGGTGGCTATATTCAGATTTGAGTCATATTGGCATGGATCCATAGTGTATGTTTGGTGGCCATGACTTGTCTTACTTGACATGGATCTTTGCATGTCAGTATTTATTCTTTGAGTCATTTATATTCTGAGTATGGGAATGCCTACCTCAGTGATGATATATTATTGTACTATTTTTCCTTGTTTGTTGGTAGGTTTCCGACCCACTGTTCCTTGTTCCTTACACACACTCAACAAAGTATTTCAGCTATCAGTGTGTTCTAACTTCATACTTTGGGGGGCTCTCTGTTACACATTATTTTCATCATCCCTATGACCGTTAATGATGTAAAACTATATTTTTCCTTCAGAGGGGTCAGTGGCCTGAGTTCCTAAAGAAGGAAGGGAGAAGAACTTTTCCTGAGAAAAGAAGTTGCATTTTCCTTTGTAAAAACCCTATAAAAAAGGAGGTTCGCATGTTGCATTATAGCTAAGGTGAGATAATTCCCGATTCTTGCAAGATTCATCATAGCTAGGTGGTAAGGAGTTCACAGTCTTCTCTATAGGCAGGGTGCGGGAATGCTTACACGTGGGAAAAACGAGCGTTTTCTCGAATATTCTAGAAGGAGAAACTTCCATGGTGATGTGGCATCCGAATGGTTTCGATATTACTCGCTTTCATGATTTAGTGGGGTCATCCTAACCTCCTCACCTTATCCTCTTCAGCTTATAAAAGTAAAGGAGCTCTCATGGAGAAGGGCTAAGTGGGATTTGGCTTGGAATTATTAGCTTGGTTGGAGTGTCTTTGAGTTTTGCCTTTGTCAAGATAGATTGTGAATATTATCAGATCTGTGCTCTCAAAATTCTTGGAGTGGAAGTGTGTGGGGAATGAAGGATAGTTGGAAGGGACCTTACGACATCAAGGCCATGGTTGTAATCTCTCTTTCACATTTAATATGATACAGTAATATGATTCTTTCCTAT
>SNQJ01S0003575.1:129637-160518 GCA_010110895.2 Picea sitchensis
GATACAGTAATATGATTCTTTCCTATAAAGCTTGTTGTGTTTTATTGTATGATTCCTTGATCACATACATAGGTTTATATTGAGTTCATGCTATTACTATCACTTTGGTTGGTTGCATTCTTTTGCAGGTTCATCATTGTATGAGCGTTGGAACGGAGCTAGGATGGTGATGGCGAGAGGAAGCGACATTTAAACAATATATCACCTATTTCTTTTTAGTTAGTAAATTCAATATTTAAAACTTATGGAAAGTGTTATGTTCTGGTGTGTTTTTTTCTATATCTAGGTGGATCTAGGGAGATCAGTTAGTGTCCGCACCTACCGATTTATCCGATAACACCCCCTCACTGGTTCGGGACACACAACACTCACACCATAGCTGGAACTAACCCTCCTCAAGGGTTAGTTAAACAAACCATTCCCACCATGACATAAATTAACCCTCCACCGCCACCCTAGATGCCATACTTGGCTTCCCTCAATATAATAGATATGACTAAGCTCACCAATGATCCTATATTGCACAACCCCACATGGCCCACAATGCCTGCCAAACTCCCCTCAAACATCCCCAAGTTTGAAGGAAAGGCGGGAGACGACCCGACCAACCATATCATGACCTTCCACTTATGGTGATATTCAAACAAAATCATGGACGACTCCATCCAATTGAGGTTATTTCAATGCACACTCACTGGCCCATCAACCAAGTGGTATGTAGAAGAAAAATCTGGGTCCCATGTGACCTTTGAATCTTTGGCCTAAGAATTTTTTACCTTATTTCAATTACCAATCCATCATGACAATGGTCTCGAAATTCTCTCAGAGTTTAAACAAACCTCCTCCACACACATCGCTAACCACATTCACAAATGGCATCAACGACGTAGTCTATGCAAAGATGAATCCACCAAGCAACAATGCCTCAAATGGTTTCTCAAATCACTTGTTTCCCTTCTTTCCAAGGATGTGGCCGCCACCTTCCCCCAGTCTGAAGAAGAAACCATCAACAAGGCTCAACAGTTCGAACTCATTTATTCACATTCAAGATACTTATATACGATACTACTTGATGCCTTGAGACACGTGCCATTCGGCCAGGACAAACCTAGGATGTCTCACTCCATGAATGGATTGATTGGTACCACAACACACCACAATCCATACCCCCCACAACCAACTACGTATGGTACACCTCCATATCCATTGGTATATGGAGGAAACCCTTACTACTCACCTCCCCCTTATCAACAACCATACCCTGTTTCCCTCCCTCCACCCATAAGTGGACCCCCGTCGACACCCATGATGTGCCCAATTGTTCAACCTAGTTCTGGAAACACCTCTACCTCTGCTTACACCCTAAGAACTAGTAAAAGCGCCACACCTTCCTATTTACCTTACAAATCATTGCCACATCATAATCTGTACTTCCCATTTCCTGGTACTCCCCATCACATTGCTTCTCCACAAGGAAAAACACACGCTGGGTTTAACTTTGTTCATCCCTCTTTTGTTCAACAAGTCCACAATTTCGAACAACTAAATTCGGAAAATCCGACCCATCAGTAAAATAATGCCAAAAAGAAAGAAAAAAAATGCAACAATAATAATCCAGGACTAGGAGGGAATCACCCCCAACAAAACCAACTTGCCAGGGGAAACTAGAATCAGGGGAACCAAAACCCCCAAGGGGGAAATAATAAGAATTTCCCAAGGAAGAATAACAAAAATATTCGAACAAGCTTCCATTGTGCCCTTTGCGGTGAATATGGCCATTATACTCACCATTTCCCTCAAATCGCTGACTTTAAACGGATGAAAGAATATGAAAATGGACCACGTCCCCAAGCACCGCCTTCCCCTAAGCAGGCCCACAAAAATATGTGTAGCAACCACCCCCAGCCATGCTGAAAAACCCCATTCCACACCAAGGGGTGATGAACACCCAACAGGAGATACATTCTGCCCCACCACAGATGGGACAGTATCCCAACCTGGGCACTTCTGTAGATCGTACTATCCTCCTTACTAGCGAGGAAGAAGTTCTTCTACAAACAGAAAATCATCAATATAACACACCCTTTGACTCAACTCCCACTACCTCGAAAGCAACCCCAGTCATAAGAGGACCACCTTTGATGATTCCAAGCCCTAATACTAATATAACCCTTCGTATTCCTCGCATCCCATTGCGACGAAATGTCAACAACCCTCAGGCTAGAGAAGCCCACAATTATAGTCTGGTTAATGACTTGGCACAATCTCCCACTGCCATGTTAGTTTTAGAAGTCCTTCAAACCTGTCCTACCTAATGAAATTCATTACTTTCCACCCTGGGGGAAGTCGACCCTACTAACACGCGACTCATCACCTTCGATCTTGATAGTGGGGAACCCCGTCTCCCCATTTTAGTATCTTTCCAGATACCAGTTAAAATCCGAAACATCACAGTGCATTGCTGCATCATTGATGAAGGTGCATCTACATGCATCATGTCCAAAACTGTATGGCAAAAACTTGGCTCCCCCAAGCTTATACCATCCACCGTCACCCTTAGAGCTTATGATGGGTGCCCATTCTCTCCTGAAGGGATCTTTCAAAATGTCCCCATTGAACTCGGGGGCAAGACTATCCTCATTGACATTGAATTTATTGACGCTTCGCTCGATTACAACATCTTGTTCACACGTAGCTACATGTACACAATGAAGGTTGTGGCCTCTTCTGTGTTTCACACAATGATTTTCCCCCATAATGGGAATATCGTCACTATCGACCAAGTATCACATTATGAGCCCAACCCTTCCTCCAACATCGATAACATCCTACGCTTTGTTCACACTTATCTCAATGCCTACCCACTCATTGATATGCATCCCTGAATTTTCAAAGACCCATCCTTACTAGGGAAATACCATGGACCACCACCACTCCTACATGCCTCAACACAAGTATGTGTAATCTCATCCAATGGAACAAAAACAGGAGATACCCTTCCTCCCACAAAAGCTTCCTTACTATCTGACGTCCCACTCGTCGTAGAGCCCCCTCCTCAGGCATCCCTTGAGAACTCTTCAGCTCCCCCTTTTCCTGATTTCACCCTTCCCCAGGGCCACATCCCAGTTTGGGAGACAGTCCCCCAAGCCATAACTCAAATCCCCTTCTTTTACCCCCCACCGGGTGTACAATCTTTCCAGGTAGCTGCAACTCTTACCCTTCCCAATATGGTGCTGGAAATTCCAATATGGTATCTACATCCACCTGCGATGGTCCCTCAACCATCCCTCCCTCCCCAAAAAGAAGGAATCCCAATGCAAATTCCAATACTTACTCCAACTGCACCACCCTCACCCCCACTCACTAGCACCACTGCTACAGCTGGGGGTAGATGAAAGAAGAAAGATCCCATCACTCCACTTCCCCCACGAGTTCAACCTCCTTTGTGCACTATGTGAGAAAGAAGGACACCCCACCAATAAATGCCTGTCTCTTCCCGAGCTTCGCGATTTAATTCAACTCCCTTTGGTAACGACACCACTCATGACTACTTTTAGCACTACCATTACATCCCCTAATACAGGTCAAAAAGGGTTGCGAACCAAATTCGCATGTGCCATCTGTTCCGAGTATGGCCATTACACCCACCATTTCCCAACGTTACCTCAATTTTGGCAGACACTAATGATAGTTTTCCAGAGCTTTCAACAAGAACCCCCTCCATTCGTGTCATCTCAACCACATGTCACTAACATCCACTATGTCACAACCTCAATCAACAAGCAAATGAGATGTATTTTCTCTCTCTGAGAATCACAAGATCACTTCACCTACCGGTGTCCTACGATTATTGAATATAAGCATCATCATTTGACCCCTATTCCTAATCCTCCCATCACCACACCTTCAGTGACATCAGTCGTCCCCCCTATTGCCTCTCCAGATAGGGTTTATATCTTCTCTCCTGAACCTGAGGCACTTCCCACTCCTCCATGGTTCATAGATAGCCTAGAGGAGGATTTCCCCCCAAATCCCCCCAATTATCCAATCCATTTTCCCACAGAAATCTTACGCCTGCCTACCATTTTCAACCCACAATATATTGACATTTGGTTTATGTCGAGCGAGCCATCGCAACCCCCTTGCATCATTCCCCTTACTTATTTTTCACTAGAAGCCAAATGCACGATGACATTCACCAATGTTACTCCCCTGTATCCCCTATATTCTCGACAGTTCCACTGTGACAAAGACATCCCCGAGGAATTAACTACCCCCGATTTCTCATGGGATCCGCTCCATCACAGAGCACTCTTTCTTTCACAGGAAGCCTTTACGCCTCCCAAACAAAACCCCATGTACACAATTGAAACCAAATATTTTAATCCCCTCAGGGCATATAGATTGGTTCAATAACCCTATCCCTGCCCCCAATGCTTTCGAAGAAGGCAACATGGCCAACATTCCCCCCATCGTCAAAATTGATATTTCCATCAAACCTGGAATCATAGAGGAAATCACCATAGGCACCACATGCTCTCCTGAAGAACTCATAGCTTACAAATCTCTCTTCTGGGAATATCGAGACATTTTTGCCTGGTCATACACATATATGCCCAACCTTGATCCCTCTATTGTCGAGCATCATATAGACACATGGCCTGATATCACACCTGTATGAAAAAAGAAGTGTCCATTACACCCTTCCAAAGTGACAGCCATCAAAGCTGAGATTGAAAAATTACATGCTGCAGGGTTCATATACCCCATCGAATATACGTCATGGGTCTCCAACCCGTCCCTGTTAACAAAGAACAGGGCACTATCCATGTTTGTACAAACTTTCACGATCGCAATCACACATGTCCCAAAGACAACTTTCCAACTGCCTTTATCGACCAAATTATCGATGACTACGCCAGTCACAAGGATTTGTCCTTCAGGGACAATTTCTCTGGCTACAACCAAATTCAAATTCACCCAACCGACCAATATAAAACCACATTCACTACCCCCTGGGGCAATTTTTCATATTGTGTCATTCCTTTTGGCCTCAAGAACACTGGTGCCACTTTTCAACGTTCCATGAAATACATTTTTCATGATTTGTCTCAAATCATCCTCACCTACTTGGACTATCTCACTGCTCGATCCAAGAAATGCACTCAACATCTCGATGACTTACGCATTGTCTTTTACAGGTGTCGTCGGTAGAATATCCGCTTGAACCCTCTCAAGTGCATATTCTGAATCACCACTGGACGCCTCCTTGGGTTCATCATCTCCCAACATGACATCAAAGTGGACCCCCCCAAGGTCCAAGCCATCACAGAAATCCCCCCCCCCCTCGGAATTTATTCCAGCTTTAATGCTTAAAAGGAAAATCTAACTTTTTACGTCACTTTGTCCCCGATTACACCACCCGTGCACACAGTTTCCTTAGCCTTTTACATCATGATATCCCATTCCAATGAGATGACCACGCCCAATCTTCTTTCGATGATCTCAAAGTGGCACTCTCCAATGCCCCTTTGATTAGTCCACCCGACTATGACCGTAACTATATCGTCTACTTATCGGCCTCACCATCTCAGTAGCAAGATTTCTCATCCAATTAGGGGATGATGACCGTGAGCATGTCATTTACTATATTAGTAAAAATATTTCAGGGCCACCCTTGAAGTACAATCATGAAGAGAAACTCACCCTTGCAGTTGTCCTCGCAGTCTAGAAGTTGCGCCATTACATTCTGCTTCGAACTACTAGAGTCGTAGCAGATTCCAACCCAATGCAGTACTTGCTCAGTCGCCAACAAATGAATGGAAAATTTTCCCGATGGATCGTTATCCTTCAGGAGTACGACCTTGAATTTTCAACACCCAAGAGAAAGAAAGCCCTCTTCCTTGCCGAACTCATCATGAAAGTTCCCTCAGATACTACCAATTCTCCCGTCAATACATACTTCCCTAACGAACATATCTTTTACATCCCTTCGGATGATCCCTGGTACGACGATCTCCTCACCTACCTCCGAATACAAAATTTTGGAAATCACCTTTCCCGAGACGATTGTCAACGTATTCTACACCAGGACCCTCGCTACCTCCTCATCAGTGATGTATTATATCAACGCGGGGTAGACACCATACTTCGTCGATGTTTGACTATCGACGAAGCTGATAGAATCTTGAATGACTTCCACAACGACAACTGCGGTGGCCACCTCTCAAGGATGTCCACTGCCTAGAAAATCGTTCGAGCATGTTACTTTTGGCCCACATTGTTTCACGATTTCATCCACGCTGTGAAGTGATGTGAAAAATGTCAGCTATATGCCAACAAAGCACAAGCACCACCCGCTCTTCTACACCCAGCCATTACTGCCGACCCCTTTTGCAAATGGGGCATAGACTTCATGACTTGCAACCCTCCATCTAGCAATGGACACAAATACATCGTTGTGGCAGTCAATTATTTCACCAAGTGGGCTGAAGCCATGCCTACCTTCAACAACACCGCTGACACTGCAATGCGTGTATCTTTGACCACTCCATATCCCACTTTGGAGTCCCACTACAGTTAGTCTCTGATCACGGGAAACACTTCGAGAATGAGATTTTCTTCGAACTCGCCTCCTGATTCGGCTTCTCCTATGAGTTCTCCTTCCCAAACTAACCTCAGTCCAATGAATAGGTAGAGGCGGTCAATAAGGTCCTCAAAGCCATGTTACATCACATAGTTAACAAACATAAGACCAATTGGCATCATATGTTGTTTTCCACACTATGGGCTTATCGCACGATAGTTAAAACCACCATTGGGTTTACCCCATTTCATCTTGTCCATGGGGTCGAGGCCACTCTCCCCATCGAGTTCGAAATACCCACCTTATGCATCGCTATTGAGCTATTACCTGACACTGCTCCAGTGGAGCAACCTTTTTTGAACTTAGAGTCACCTTTGATCGCCATGTCAACCTTCGATCATTCAATGAAGGAGACCTCATCCTTGCTTACGATATCGCTCATGATACCCTCGACTATGGAAAATTTGAGTCATTATGGAATGGACCTTACATCATCCAACATTGCCTCACTAAAGGCACATACATCCTGGCCTCTCTCGAAGGCCACCCTCTCAAAGAACCCATCAACAGGTTGTACTTAAAGAAATTTTATGCCTGAGCGTAGCCATTCTACACTGGGATTTTTATTTTTGTACACTTTTTTAGAGTTTTTAATATTATTTTTCCCTCATGCCTTGCATCTAATATATAATTTTTGTTATTTACAGATGCTTCCTCCATCAGCCTACCACATCAATTACGCCGACAGAGCTAGAAGTTGGACACATAATATTTCTTCGGCTGCTTGGGCCCTCTATACCCCCTCACATGCACTGCTCCATTCCAGCAGCATATGTTTAGGCTCAACCACCAACAACCAAGAATAATACACAACCATCATTGGCCTCCTTGCCGAGTCCAGTTACCACCATATCCATCTCCTAAGTGTCTTACTATATTCTCAGCTCGTGGTCCTTCATCTCAACAATGTGTACCGTGTCCATGATCTGTGCCTCTTCCGCAAGTACCTGCAAGTACCTGCAAGTTAGAATTTTATCTCGACCTTTTGATTCAATGACATTTACACATATTCCAAGACAATGCAATTAAATAGCAGATAATATGGCTAACCTAGTGTTCGATTGGCATTTATCACATCAAGTTACCATTACACATACATAACCTATCAAAAGTCTGTCACAACATATAAATTAGACATCATAACCAACATAAAAAAATGTCAACACATGTGCACATCACAAAGATCCCAAAATGTATATCCATATATATATATATATATATATATATATCGATCAAATGTGCCATCAATGTTTACAAAAAATAGTACAACATGTACAATATCCGTAGGTAGGTGAACCACCTCACTCCTATAAGTACAAAATTGGTGCCACAACACCCTATACATTAAAATACAAAAATACATATACAGAGGCACTCATGGAACCTCTAGAGCTCCACCACCTGGTCCTCTCTCTGGAGGAGGTACCCCACCAGCTAAGGATCCCTCGAGCCCTGGGGGAAAACACCCAGTCATCGTCACCCCTGCTACAGCTGCTCTGCAGATCAAGGTCCGCGACTCTTCCGAAAGGCCCACACACTTATCCAATACTGCCTTGTCCTGGATCCGTGTCCACATGCCCTCAGGCATTTCCTGTAGTACCGCCTCTAATCGGCGGTGAAAATCCTTTAACTCTCCCCCATCCCCTGCCAAAGGAGCATGTGATGGACCTGCACCCAGATCATCAAAATGACATCTCATGCATGCTCTCTCATCGTTGGTCAGCCTTGTACCATCCTCATCCTGTCATCGTCTCTCCCCTACCCATGGCTCCCCCCGTGGTGGCATCATAGGCCCCTAACGAGCCGACGCTTTGACCAACTCAACCTCCCACCTGCGAGATCCCACATTTGCACACACAACAAACAAGTGGTAGCATCAACATCCATCCATACATAAAGAACATGATATACTATCTAAAGATCAAAACATCAAATATATCACCATACCTCTATGGTTGAACACCTCTCCAGGGGGTAGCACAATCTCTGGGTCATCCCATAAATCCACCCCACTATAGGGGAACTAGAGTATGATCTGTGGCATCTGACGCCACACTCATGCAAGCTCGACCAAAAAATAATGGCCACCCTCCCCACCCCCATGTCGAACCAAGATAGCTTCTCACCACCTCAATCGCGGTTCTCGCGCACTCGGCGCATCCAACAATACTCTAGGGTGCAACATGGGAACCCTCTCCAAAAACCACGCTACCAAGATGGACCCAAAGGAAAACTCCCCTAAGTCATCAGCTCGACATATGTTGAGATGCCCCATCATCTTGGCATGTAGCATCAAGCCCTAGGAAAAATGCTCACCCCCTAGTTCCCTCTGCATGATCCTCCACTGACCGCCACTAATCCGCTGAGTAGCCAGAGACCCATAAACCCTTACAATCATTGATGCAATGCACCGATGTACAAGGGCGTCCATCACCCCTATCCTCACCATGGAGCCTGACATAAATTCCTCTCCACTACAATAAGTCTGAGCCAAGACAACCAACTGTCCATCCTCAGGTAACACGGGCTCTGTCGGTAGAAGGGTTCCCCGAAAAAGGAGACCAGTCAAAAAATACACATCCTCCATTACGGAGAATGTGAGATGCTAACCTTGTACAATTAAACACTGTCGATCTAGACTCCACATAGAAATTAGGAACTGCAGCAGGTACTCATGTGTCCACACTAGTGAACACTCAAAAAAACTTCAGCAGCCCACAGGTTGTCAAAGGGCCCCATACAACTGGCTCCTCATCTCTCACCACCTCCCTCAGGCGTGCCTAGTCCCTCTCCCTCCAGTGGAATCGCATCGTCAACTGGTCACCTCCATCCACACATACAATATTTGATTAGCCATCACAATCCGTAAAAACATCAAAATCTCCACAAACGATAAGTTTTTGCACCCTTCATCTTTGCCTCAAGGGCACGGATTTTTTCCCCACAGGTGCGCACATATGCTCGCATGTTCATCCCACAGTTGCGCACTCATGCACGAATGTTGGAAATAAAAGGGCACATGCATGCACCCCTGTCACACACACATACGCGCATGCTAGCGCGCCTGTTTTCTACACAGTTGCGCACACATTCCCAACTGTCAGAAACACAACTGCACATACATGCGCTGTTGTGATTTGAATAGGTGTGCATCCAATGCGCGCATGTTTTCCCCATTTGGGTACCCCTGTGTGCAGATGTCCCAATTATAGCTGCACACTCATGCACGTGAATCATTCGATCACCCGTGCACTGGGGGACCCACCCTCACAAAACCCCCTTGTATGGCCATTCGTACAAACAATGCCCAAAAATGAAATCCTAATTACTATGCAGGAGGATATGACTACTAACCTGACACTTGTTGATCCTGAATCGACTGGATTGCTCTCTGAAAATCTCCAAATCTCCTCTGAAACCTCTCATCCACTCACAACAATAGCAGGTACAAATGAGGTGGCATTGTGGGCCCTACAACTATATATAGTCCCTTTTCCAAACTTCCAGGATCAATTCCGGAAGCTCTATATGTCCGTTTTTCGATCCATCTTTAACCATGAGATCAGGATCCCACTGCCTACACAGTCACACTCCCCGGGCCGCCATCCATCGTTGTCCCCCATGGAACATTTTTCTCACATCACGCCCAGGTACACATGCGCATGTTCAAAATTATCAAATAACTGTTATACTTTCTTTATCTTCAGATATTTTTCATGTCAGGTATTCGATTTTCATGTGTGCAGGTACTTGGTCATCATACATCAGTGCTACCCCTTCAGGTATATCATCGACACTGGCATGTAGTAATTCCCTCTGAATATCAATTGCATCTCTGAGTCACATCCTTCGATATTCGCCTTTAGGGTCCCCCCATCCGGCTCTGCAGTACTCACACCTCCACTGTATTTTCAGTACTATCAACCGATAGCGCTCTCTCCCACATTATTTGTCCCAATTATAGCCCCCTTTGGCACTTTTACACTCATGCTGTTTTCACCCCCTAGGGATGGGAGTCCCAATAGTCTTTGCATTCCTGAGAATCAACTACATGCTCCTTCTCCTCATTTTTCTATCTTCCCCACAATGGACTCCCGGGTAATATCATTACGGTTCCCATTTGACCGTGCCTCCGCAGTATCATTAAGCCTCCATTTCATCCACCTTCAGTTTTCCCATTTGCAGATTGTCCTCCATTCATTTCCCTCCTACAAAAACCCACCTATGGCCCCCCCACCCTCCACCTATTTTCCAAGTAACTTGTGCCCTCACCGTCCATTGCATCTTTCACTGGGGTACCCGTTTCTGTATCTGCACAGTTATCCCGAATTATTCTTTATTCCTTTGGTAATTGTACAAAACCTTTTCTTTCCCCACATTTACATAGCTTTCTGTTGTCTCCTTTAGAGACCTTCCTTTTCTGGCGAAGAAACCCCTGACACCCTTGGTTGGGGCATTTTTCACCTCCTACCCTTGTTGACATCATCCATAAACCCCTGGTATCTTGCAGTCCATACACCTACGATCTATGCGTTTTTCCATTTTGTCATGCCTCTGGCGCAATTTACCCAAGCCTAGTCTTCCCCCTAACGCTAGATTCAGTTTTACGGTTGCTTCCACTCATCCTTTACATATATCCCCAACCAAGGGCCATATTGAGTCTCCCCACTTCTTGAATTCGTCCGTGTTCCCCATCAGTTCTTGATCTTCTCCAGTAGATTTCATGAAGCCCTTCGCTTCTTGGAGTCGCATCTCCCTTTTTGTCGACATCAACATAGTTTCCAGATGGGTGACAGTATTTTGACTCTCATTACCTTCACAATGAGGAGTCTCAGACAACACAGAGAGAACCATGATTTCTCTTTGTTGTCATTGACCCCCACGACATTCGACTTCAACACCTTATCATGTTGCGGTGGGTCTTACTTTGCGACTATTGCAGTTGCTTTTATATTCGCCAAAGACCTCTGAAAACTGTTAGGCCATCAATGCCTACGAATCCTTGACACTTCTTATAGGTGTCATTGCCTCTTTTCAGATTATGTTCACCATCAGAATTTCCATCTTCCATTATCAACAAGCCCTGAGGGTGCTTCAGTCATCTACACCAACACATAGCTTCAGTTACTGTATTACACATTTTTTAGTTACACGACATGAGCATGGGGCATGCCCACCTCGTTTGTACACAATTTTATTTTTTCCACACCTTGCGAAAGGTTTGGGTCCTATAAGTTCCCCTCTCCCTCCAATGGGTCGCTCTTGAAGCTCCCCTCAACACTCTTTCTTACACAGGTACTCTCAGTGGAAGAAACATTGATGTATTTCAGCGATACATATGCTCCTAACCTCAGACATCAGGGGGAATCTGTTATCATTGAAATTTCGTCCGCAAATGGTTACAGGAATTCAGCATCTCCAAACACCCATTAGCTCATCCATGGCCCAAAAAATGCATTTCCAAAGGGAATAAAACTATACAACTGGTTATAAAATCACCATGTGCTAAGGATACAAAGGAAGCACGTGCATGTTCGATAGTCGAAAAATGTCGGAAAAGCGTACATGCGCTTGATGTGCGACTGTGAATGCAAAAAGCCACGCATACATCAAAATGGAGAATTTATGATTTTGTTCGGCCTTCCACCCACTTCTGGTTTATCTACCAAGTCGATTTGACACCCAAATTTGAGCTGAATCTAAGTGTGGGGCTGGTCAAAGACCTAAGGGTGCCCTAAAGAGCTCCTTGTTCACACTAAAGACTGGTTGAATAATGCCTCAAATATTTTCTATAAAAATATGCCATGGGTGAACTATATTTCGAAGGATTTCATTTGTATTTTTATGTTTCCTATATTCTCTTGGAGGATCCTCTTTCATCATCAAGAGAATACAAGCACCATTTCATTGATCTATTCACATCACCTCTTGAGTGAATGAGCTTTGATTTCTTCACCATTTCCTTCTAGTTTTTTATTTGTAAGAAAATCTCAATCTTTGGGGGTTCAAGAGCCCTTCCTTGGAGGAAGAGGGGACCCATAAGTCTCCCTTTATCTTTGGTGTTTTCCCACTAATACAATCCTATCCATTGGTGGCATGAATGTTGTTTATTTTTTATTCTAATATCTTTATGTACCTTAGTTTAGTTTCTTTTATTGTTATTAGCTTAGTCTTTTGTTCATTTCTCATGCTTGATGTTTCTAACTCTTGCATTCACTGTTGTCTTGTCTAGCTAACCCAACTGGACTTGTAAGCGTCCTTATTTTTCTCATTTAGGTGATGAAAGGGACTCAATAGGTAGGGTTTTTCTTTTAAATATGGTTAGGTTCTGGTGTGACACAAATCCAAGGTCACATGGTAAAATCCCATAAACAACATGGCATGGCATGGAAATGCAAGGCATGGCATGGAAAGGCAAGGCATGGCAAGACAATGCAAGTCATGGCATGTCATGGCATGGAAAGGAAAGGCATGACATGAAAAGGAAAGGCATGGCATGGCATGGAAAGGAAAGGCATGCCATTGAATGACATGGAAAGGAAAGGAAAGGCATCACACGGTATGGAAAAGCAAGGTAATGCAAGTCATGGCATGGAAAGGAAACAACACTTCATTGTATGGAAATGAAATTTGTGATATAAAGTTAAGTCATATGTCCCTAGAAAAAATGTTTTTTATTTCTTGGTGTTGAAACAGACTCTGAATTTTTGACCTATTGGATAAAAAATTTCGTATCTTTGAGTTTTTGCATTTTATAAATTTCCTAAAGCAAAAAACTTCATCTCCAACGAATTCGCGATGCCTTTATGGTTCATTTTTGGATAAAGAATGATTAAAATCTAAATGAACATATGTTCCAAAACCTTTTTCAAATGATCTTTTAAATGAACAGTAATGTTAAAAACTTAAGGAATGTTAAATTCACATCGGGATATCGGGATTCGGAGTTTTGAAATAACAATGTTCAACACAAATCGAATAGCGAAATCCCGATTCCGATTTCCCGATACTCTAATCCTTAATTAAAAAATCATTTACTTAAATCAATGTTAAAGAGGTTTAAACTTTAAGTTAATCTCATCGCAAAATCGGGATTCGCAATTTTGTGAGAACAAAGAAACTTGTCATCGTATTTTCCGATTTCCTGATTTCGCGATATAGTTAATCCTTAAGTGAAATTTGAAGTTAATCTAATTAATGTTAAGTATGATTAAGAGTAAATAATCATATCGGGATATCGGGATTCACGATTTTGTGAGAACAAAGAAACTTGTCATCGTATTTCCCGATTTCCCGATTAATGAAATCTCGAAAAGGTTTAATCTGGATTAATTAAGACAATTAAAATGTTTTTAACTTAAATAATATATCGCGATTTCGACGATCAGGGTTTTTCGATGACTTATTTCCTTCACATCAAAAGTTTCGAAACTCCGATACGAGTGTTTTCAAATTTTAAAGCAAGATTAACACTAATTAATCATTCGTATAAACAAGGTTTAAAGTAAAGTTTTTTGATAAATGACCTTTAATACGACATTATCCAATTTGGAAAGTTTTTGAATACACTGAGAAAGCTTAAGTACGAACATTAAATGCATATATTCGGTAATATCTTTTTCATTAAGAGCCTTAAATTCATAACAGAGGTACAAATCTCAATGCTTTTACGATATATTCAAAGTGAATTTTGAAACGTTTACATTATCATTTCGAAGCTAAATTCCTCTCTGTTACAGGTTTTCAAGTGAACACAGAGCTATGGCACCCAAAAAGGCTTCGAAGAAAAATGAAGAGCAACCAGAAGGCGATATTATTTCCGATACTACTGCATCTGGGGTAGTACACTCTGTCAAATCATGGGCTGCAATTGCAGAAAAAATGGAGGATGAACTTAAATATACGGACACTGGTGCGGACAACCATTTCCGAGATATCGCCGAGACTGAGCTTCATAAGGTTGCTGCGCACCCGAGACTTGTTTCATATACTGATATGATCACCTGGGCACTCGATAAAGTAGACGTTTCGACCAGAAGTATTCTGAATGAACAAGGAGTTGTCATCGGCTCATTCAGACCTGAACATATCCAAGTAATGTATAAGCTCTCGCCCAATTATAGACACACTTATAATACTGATTTTGTAGCTGCATTTCAAAGAAAAGAATGCGTTGAAGGTGGCCAAACATACCCTGACATGATAAGAGGATGGGCCAGAGATGAAAACAAGTTTAGGGCTAATGAACATGGAATTTATGCCACAGCTTCCTTAAATGAATATATGGTGTATTTAGCAATGATGTTGTGTAGACTTTTTGGGAGAAAGAATCCTTTTCATTTTAATGGAGACTGGACACCTTTCTTAGAGGAAGTTTAAGAGGGACACAGTTTCAATTGGCACAAAATTCTATTAGATAACCTTGCATCAGAGGTTATCAATTACAAAGCAGCTAGGTCAAAAGGACAGCCAGTGTCATTTTATATGTCAGCCTATATAATGGATGCCATTTGCTTTATGACTCCTTTCCCACTTATGAATTGGAATTGGAATGTTTCTTGTCCAGAGCCCGTGCATAAATACCATTCAGCTCTCTGGGAAGAAAATGCAAAAAATGATTTTTATGAGGTTTGTCATTATGTAATGATCCCTCTGCACAAATTATTCCTGGGATGCGAGCCCCTCGTATTTCTAATACCATCATAGAAAACATCAAAACAGTCGCTGACTGGTTCATCGAGGAAATTTTTTCCTATGTGAGGGTTTATGGATGTTCCATTCCACCTCATGCACTCCCAAAAATTTTACCAGACCGGTTGATATGTAGAGAAGTGGCTTACCAATTAGTAAATGGTGGTATTGGGCTAGAATTAAAAGCTCAACAGAAAAAGACATGGCCATCTTTTCCTGTTTATCTAGGAAATTTTTTTTTATTAAACATAGGCCATTCTAAGGCAGAAGCCGAATCAATGGACGAAGTGAAATTAGTAAATATAGATCTCAGGAAACACGACCCATACCAAATAATCAGTCGACATTTCACATAATGTGGTTTGAAAGCATATGAACATGAAGTCTCAGTTTATGATGATGTTTTTAGAAATGCTAAATCTTATGAGGAAGTTCAGAGCAGAGTGCAAACCTTGTCACCTGATGCATAGGTGGGGTTTTCATCTTTTCAAAGAAATAGAAGGCAATGTCTGCCAAATATCTTACAAGGCGAAATGCCAGCACAAGAGCAAGAAACAATTCCTCCCGGGTTTGAAACCATTATTCAGTATAATGCAAGTGATAAAGATAAATTGAAAGAGTCTGAAATACCTCCTCAGAATACAGAGGATTCTCAGACCAAAGAAACACAGACAGAAAAGGGAAAAGGAATAGAAACAAACCCAATAGACCTTGATGATATTCCAGAAAAGGTTGGGGGAACAACTTCACAGGAACTTGGTAGCCCTATTACAACATTGACTCCACTTCAGTCAACTTTTGGAATCCCTCATGAAGGAGTTCTGTATGTAAATGATTTAGAGCCAATCACCAGGGATGAAATTCCTTCATCTGATTATTTTTTCAGTAAAAAACAAAGAGTTGTCTTGAAACAGGAATTACATCCTGTAGGAGAAAGAACTGTAAAAAAACATAAAATTATCATTGATGGAAAGAAGCTAAATGAAGGAGAATTTGCTATAGAGTTAGCAGGAACCATGGGGGCTATAGCATCAGCCAACATGTACTCTGTAGGAAATCTAATCACTATGATAGAGCAAAAGGATCGAGAAATAATGCAGCTGCAGGACAGATTAAAGGAGAATGAAAACATTATTGGCTGGGGAATACAAAAAGGTCTAGAGCAGGCTAGGCTCAAAGACGTCCAAGAAATCCAAAATTTAAATGAAAATTTGGATGAGGCTAAAAACATGATACAGGTTACTCAAGAACAAGTGCAAAAGATGGGAAATGAAAATAAATCTCTGCAAGATAAAATCATTTCAATTACTAATCAAGTGATTGAAATGGAGTATTTCAAAACTAAAGCATCAGAGATATATGTAAATATTGAGGAAGAACAACAGAAGATATTCTGTAATCTGGAGATCATCCAGAATTATTTTCAAGAATCTAAGAGGTCTATGGCAAAGGTAGTGAAAAAATAAAAAGAAGCTAAAGTAGCAAGGAATTCTTTCCAAAAAATAATAACTTCTTTACAAAAGGAAGAAACTGGAAAATCACAGAAATTATCCATTTCAGAGCAGTTGAAAGGAGATATAATGATAAAAGTTTGGGAAACAAAATTGGAAGGATATAAAAGAATTACAAAAGGAGTCAATGAAGATTGTCAAAAACTCTTCGATTTTATTGAAAACGATTCAGTACATATCGGGACAGATGACTTTTCCGAGTTGCTAGGAGAAATCGACATTAACAGGTATCAACTGAAGACAAAAGAAGAACTTGAAGAAAAGAAAGCAGAAATCTCAAATATTAAGGTGGTCAACATTGCAGAAATTGACAAGTGGATGATAGCTTCAATTTCAAAATTGGAGAAAGATAAAGTCACCGAGAAAACAATAGGGAGCCAGTTGCCAGGCCTACAAAGAAGTTTCTTCTCTTTTGAATCAAACGAAGTACCAGAGGCTCCTAAAGTCTTGGTGAACTTTTTAGAGAAATATGTTCAATAAATTGAAGCAGATAAAGAAAGTTCTTCAATACAAATTTAAAACTTTGTAAATACTTTTATTTTCATAATTTTGAAATAAATTGTAAACGGTTGACATTAGTTTATGCAACCGAAATATTAGGAAGTTGGTTAGTTACCAACGAAAGACTTTGATAGAAATGTATAAATATAATTTCAAGAGGCTGAAACAGGGCTTTTAGAAATTTGGGAGAACGCCAATTTTGTAATATCATCTTTGAAGTTTATCGGAATCGAAATCGCAAACAAGATTCTGGATCCTGCAATTTTGTGACTAAGTTTCTTCCCCTGTTTATCATGATTTGTCGAATTTTCTTCTTAATGTGCGTTTCTAACAAGTGAATCAATTTGAAGTTGTATACATTGTCATTTATCGTTTCAGATTGGTTTGGATGTTGAATGTTTTACAGTATTTCCTTTGAAATTACTTTAGTGATTTTAAGACCTGTAAACCTTCTGTTCCTTAATATCTAATTCTGTTAGAAATATTGTTTTTCTTTCATCATTGTTCATTGAAGTATAAGATTCTTTCAAGATAAAAGCCTTGTATTTCTTTATATTGTGTTTCATTATCTACAACCTCAAAATAGTTGCAAAACTAGGAAACGACCTTGATTGTGTTTTTACATTACTGTTTTAGATTTTAAAGTTGTTTCATTAATACCATCTCTGAAAATCTGAAGTAACCAATTGATAAAAACCCTTTTACAAAAACTTTAAAGACTCCATCACCCATGACAGTCCCTAGTGGTAGACAACCAAACATAGAACTTGGTCTTCAAGATCAAACCAGCATTGCCCTAAATTTATTTAACACTATTCTGCAAACAAAAACCAATAGGGCTCAGTTAGAAAGATCGTGGGCTGCTATCGAACGTGACATTAGCATCCAAGAGAAACGTGAAGCAAGACAGAGACAGTTGAGAAACTGAATCTGATCTAGTTTTCCTTTGTTTCTTTATTTTAAAGTCTTATCATAAAAATCTATTTCGGATGGCTTGACAGTGTGTTTTATAGCCTTAAAACACAAACTCAGGAACACCATCTTTTTGGCGCCGTTGCCGGGGATCGAAGAAATGAATTATTTCCCTGGGAAAAATGACATTGACACTTTCTGTTGTTGATAGTGAACAAGAACATAAAACTTTCTAAGGCTAAAATTATCTTTCACTTGGTGACTCCACATTTAATAAACTGGCTAGTAGCCGAAAAAACACTAGAAAAAACCCGGATAGCAAACAGACCTCGCCAGTCTCTAATCCGGAAAAACTCTTAAAATCAAGAAAATCAATTAAACAAATCCTTCTATCAACTTATTCTACAGATCAACCTAATTCTTCGGAAAATTTTGAACGATCACTTTCGCTTCCCCTTTCTTTTGATACTTTTTCATTTCCTGAAGTTTCGTCTCCAGTTTTACAAGAATCTTCTCCACAGACTGTCCCAACTTCGGTCCCAAATCTAAACATGGAAGCACAAGGAGGTGCTGGAGGTGGAGGTGGTGCTCCTGGAGGTGGTCAAGGACCACTTCCCGGGATTTTTGCCAAAGTGGCTGCTAGATATGCTCCACTAGTTCTTCCTGTTCCTCTTCATGATCTCCCCGAGAACTATATGAAGAGCCTCCCAAAATTTAAAGGGGAGGGATATTTGACTGCACAAGAACATATCAACTTTTTCGATCAATTTACAGATATTCTCGGGATAGAACACGAAGATGTTTATTCCAGATTACTTGTTCAAACTTTTGAAGGGCAAGTGAGAACTTGGTTTTGATCCTTACCAGCCGGATCATTAAGATCCTATGAAGAACTGGAGAGTGCGTTTATCAGACAATGGGGTGAGAGAAAAGATCACCTCTACTACCTAACCGAATTCAGAGCCCTAAAAAAGAAAAATTCCGAGTCAGTGCTGGAATTCACAGAAAGGTTTAATAAATTATATAATAAAATTCCAGCTGAAGTTAAACCCTCACAGCCTTCAGCCAAAGTAACTTATGCTGGTGCTTTTGATCCTGACTTTTCTTTACTATTGAGGGAAAGAAGATCATTAGATATTTCTAAAATGCAAGATGATGCAGTCGAAATCGAATCTAATATGATGGCATCAGGAAAGCTTAAAGCAAAGACAGAAAATGTAAATAAAGAAAATAGAAAATTTAAAGAACAAGGTGGACCTTCAGGGTCAGGAAAATCTGCTGGAGATAAAATAGATGAGATGGCTAGGGTCATCCAACAACTATCAAAACAAATTTCAAAAATGGAGTTGGAAAAACCCAGAAGAGAAAATTTTGCCAGAAAGGATTTTCGAAAAAATCCTGAACCTCAGGGACCACATAAAACAATAAAAAATGAAGATCAAAAAATTCAAGCACCTTTTAAAAGTGAAGATTATATTGGAGAAGAAGACTTCGACTATTTTGAAGAATTGGATGAAGATATTAGTAATCTGGCTGATGATAATAGGTATCCTTATTTATCTAGACATGATTATGAAACATCCCTGATTAAAGAAAGTAAATCAGAAGATAAAGTTAGCAATAATGCCAGTGATGATCATACATATCAAAGTATTGCAGATGACATTATTGCTGATTTGCAGGGAAAATATAATCTGAGACCCAGAAATAAAAATCCCTCTAATGTTCAAACGAAGAAAGTTTTACTTAGAAAAGACACCGATGAAGAAAACCCAAAAGTTGCAGATAAACAGTCTGCAAAAAGAAATACCACAGATAACCCTGTACAGTTAGAGCTAGTAGGAACTACCCCTGTAAATACACAATCTCCGATAAAAGAAAATAAGGTCACATCACAACATAAAACTGAGAAAAAGGTTACGGAAGACCCACACATTGAGAATGACAAGGTCCTAGGCAATTTTAACTTGGAAAACGAAATAAGCAAGATCAAAATTCCTATTCCCCTTGTTGAATTAGCTAAAAATCCAGTATACCGAAAACAAATAGCTAAAATGATAATTTTTTCTGAAAAGGAAAGTCTGGCCGACACAATTAACTTAGAATATGATAAACCTATCATAGTTTTCGGTCCGCATGTAGAAGGGGAAAAAGATACAGTAGCTCCTTTTTATATCACACTTACCATTTTTTATCACCTTTTACACAACTGTATGTTGGATTCTGGAGCTTCGCATAATGTCATGCCTAAAACGATAATGGATAAACTTGGTCTCGAAGTCACAAGACCCTATGGTGATTTGTATTCTTTTGACTCTAGGAGAGTTAAATGCATAGGGATGATTAAAGACCTAGTAGTTAACTTGGCCCAGATACCCTCTAAAAGCGTCCTTATGGATGTGGTAGTTGTAGATATTCCCCCAAAATATGGAATGCTACTATCTAGATCATGGGGTGCTAAGCTTGGAGGATCCATATAGTTAGATATGACATACGCTACGATCCCTGTTTTCGGTGGACAATTCACTCGTCTATACAGGGAAACTCGGATGGCATTCACTGTGAGTGACCCAAAAAATCCTAAAAATCATCCTGTATATATTGCAGATCAAGATTTAGGGAACTTTATATTATTGTTAGATGATGATTTTGAGATAGATGTAGATGAGAAAGATACAGAAGAAATAATTCAAAAAAATGAAATAAAAGAAAATGTATATAATACTGGTACATGGAAAATGTTTTTCGATGGCGCTTCCTCCTATCATGGATCTGGGGCTGGAGTACTCCTTATTGCTCCTGATGATCAATTTGTAATTCCTTTTTATTATAGGCTCCAGTGGTATATAGACTGTACAAATAATGTATGTGAATATGAGGCTTTAGTACTTGGTTTAGAAGCTGCAAGAAAAATGAAAATTAAAAATATTGAAGTCTTCGGGGATGCTGAATTAATAATAAAACAAGTAAATCGAAAATATCAAGCTAAACATCCTAGATTAAGGTCTTATAGAAACTGCGTATGGGATTTAATTGAGAATTTCTTCAGTTCAACAAATTTTCATTTCGTCCCTAGATCCGAAAACCAACAGGCTAATGCTTTGGCTAAAGCTGCATCAACGTTTGAGCCCCCAACCTCTTTTAATCTAAAATACCATATTCAAATGAGACATCGTCCTTCCATACCTGATAATGTACAACATTGGCAAGTGTTCGAAGATGATGAGCAACTTAGAAAATTTCTTGAATCTTTAGATGAGTTTTCAGAAACATATAATGATCAAGAGAATCAAAATGATCCAAGTTGGATCATGCAGGAAGGGGAAGATGCAAAGGAGTTTCATGATAAAATAGCTGATCACCGGATGCTTGTTTTGAAAAAAAACCAAATCCCCAAAGGTCTGATCCGTTTGGAGAGACTCTTTAATAAAGATGACATTCCTTCTAAAACTACTCTGCAACCTCAACCAGAAGAGGTTGAAGATTGTAACATAGTAACTGTAAATAATCCCAAAATGGTTAAGTTATCTAAATTTTTGTCAGTAGAAAATAAAAACAAATATACTGAGTTGTTGAAAAAGTATAAAGATGTGTTTGCATGGTCATACGAAGATTTGAAAACATATGACACCTCAGTGATAGAACACAAAATACCACTTAAACCAGGTGTCAAACCTTTCAAGCAAAAACTCAGACAGTTTAACCCGATCTTATTACCTGTCATTGAGAAAGAAGTGAAAAAAATTTTAGACGCTAAGATTATTGTTCCCTTAAGATACTCTGACTAGGTTGCTAATCTAGTACCAGTAAGAAAGAAAAACGGGGAAATCAGATTATGCGTTGACTTTAGAAATTTAAATAAATCTTCTCTTAAAGACAACTATCCTTTACCAAAAATGGATCACGTTCTGGAGAAAGTAGTAGGGGCTACTGGGATGTCCATGATTGATGGTTTCTCAGGATACAATCAAATTGCTGTAAGCGAGCCTGATAGGGAAAAAACTGCATTCACTACTCCTTGGGGTACATTTGTGTATGATAAAATGCCATTTGGATTGATGAATGCAGGAGACACTTTTCAACGAGCAATGGATATTGTTTTTGTCGGCGAACGAGATAAGTTTGTAGTTATATATCTGGACGACCTCACTGTTTTTTCGAAATCAGATGAAGAACATATCGTTCATTTAAAACAAACTTTTGAAAAATGTCGTAGGTATGGTCTTTCATTAAATCCTAAAAAATCTCATTTCGCCATGCAGGAAGGCAAGTTGTTAGGTCATATAGTATCCCGAGATGGTATCAGAATCGATCCTAAGAGAGTAGAGGCCATAGAAACATTAACTATTCCTAGAAATGTTAAAGAAATTCAATCTTTTTTAGGAAAAATATTTTTTTTAAGAAGATTTGTTCCTAACTTTGCTGAGATTGTTAAATTGATTACAGATATGCTCAGGAAGAACAACGAAGTTAAGTGGACAACAGAAGCAAAGGAATCCTTTGCCAACATTGAAAAAGTCATAAGTGAGGCTCCGGTACTAGCAAGTCCAAATTATCTTAAGGAGTTCTTCATTTTTTCATTTGCTTCAGAACACACGTTGGCTGTTGTTCTCCTCCAGAAGAATGAAGAGGGTTATGAGAAACCCATCGCCTTTTTCAGTAAGAGCCTCCGAGACACTGAGATTAAATACAACATAATGGAGAAGCAATCTTACACAATGGTTAAAGAATTGAAGGCTTTTAGAACGTATGTATTGCATCCCAAAACATTGCATATGTACCTATCAATGATGTAAAGGATATCTTAGTACAAGCAGACAGTGACTGTAAGAGGGGTAGATGGCTTGAAAAAATTTAGGAATTTGACTTGGAGGTGAAACCAATTAAATTAGTAAAAGGACAGGGTTTAGCTAGACTGCTAGCTGAATATAATTTTCGGTCTCTTGGGATGAACAACGCTCAAGAGGAAGAAGGATGGATAGATATGAATGAAATAGATGATCAGATAATTGAAAACAAGATTGAAGACAAATTCATTTCGTCTGAATGGTATAAAGATATAGTAACATATCTTTTAACTTTGAAATGTCCCGATGAATTGTCATCTTCCAAAGCTAGAACATTGAAACTGCATGCAGTTAAATATTGCATTTCAGAGAAAAAATTATACTGGAAAGACCCGCTTGGTTTCCTCTTAGTTTGCTTGGTTGAATCAGAGACAGAGGAAGTTATCAGTCAGTTTCATGAAGGGGTCTGTGGAGGACATCACGCTTGGAGAGAAACAACATATACAATTTTAAGGGCTGGTTATTACTGGCCCAAGCTTTTCCCTGATATAAATGCTAGGGTAAGAACTTGTAACCCTTGTCAATTTTTCACTGGAAAACAGAAGCTTCCAGCTATGCCGTTAGTTCCAGTTAAAACAGAAGCCCCTTTTCAGCAATGGGGACTTGATTTCATAGGTGAGATAAATCCACATTCAAGTGCCCAACATAGGTGGATTCTCACTGCCACAGATTATTTCACCAAGTGGGTGGAGGCGATCCCTACCAGGAAAGCCACTGATTCAGTGGTTATAGAATTTTTGGAAGAGAATATATTGGCAAGATTTGGATGCCCTAGAAAGATAGTAACAGATTACGTTCAGGCTTTCAAGTCAATGGCAATGATCGGTTTCTGTCAAAAATACAACATTGTACTAGGACATTCCACAACATATTATCCACAAGGAAACGGTTTGGCTGAATCTTCTAATAAGAGTTTGATCAGCATTATTAAGAAAGTCTTAAATGAAAATAAAAGATCTTGGCACTTACATTTAAAGTATGCTTTATGGGAAAATCGAATAGGAACGAAGAAATCTATTGGTACCTCACCATTTCAAATGGTTTATGGCACATATGTAGTATTACCCATAAACTTGGCACTTCCTGTAATGAAGTTGTGGCAGGATGAGAAGGAAGAGCCCAATCCTCTCACTAGGAGAATAAACCAKCTGATTGAAGTTCAACAACACAGGTATGTGATAGATGAAAAACTACATAAGTACCAGGATAATATGAAGCTGTTGTTTGATTGCAAGGCCAAGAACAAAAACTTTTTACCAGGAGATTTAGTCCTGAACTGGGATGCTCGAAAGGAAGATTCGGGTAAAAACGATAAATTTGATCACATCTGGTATGGACCTTTTAAAATATCATATTCTGAAGGTAAAAACTCTTTTCTACTAGAAAATTTAGATGGTAAGATCCTAAATTCCCCTGTTAATGCACGATTCTTAAAGCATTACATGGAATAAAAAAAATAAAAATAAAAAATAAAAAAATAAAGATAAAAATAAATAAATTTGTACATACCGGTTTCTTTCTCAAATTGTTAAAAAATTATTTTGTAATATAATAATAATAATAATAATAATAATAATAATAATAATAATAATAATAATAATAATAATAATAAAAATAAAATTCACAGAGTTATTTTTGAAATTATATCTGAGGTATTCTGGTTTTGCATTGTTGAAAAGTTTCCTTTAAAACCCTCAGTTTTATCTTTTAAAATTTTTTGTGTCAGAGTTGAAGAGATTTTGTATTGACTTTGAAATTTATCAAATGATTGAATTCAGATAGGTCAGTTTTCATGATTTTTCTCTCTGACTAAAAATGGTTAGGCTTGAGATTAACTTTAAATGTCTTAAGTATTCTTAACAGTTTATCTGAACTTTTAAGCTTGCTCAAAAGAAGATCCCTTGAAAATGTTTTCCCTTTTTCTCTACAAACTAAGGAAGTTTTGAAGGTTGAGAAAAATTGGCCTAGAATAATTAAAAAAAGTTGACAAAACTTTATTATAAAATTTTACATAGATCACCAACCCTGATACATTAAGTATCACTGATTGCCCCCGCTTCGTAAACATGAGCTAAATATAAGACACATGGTGAAAGGAAATTCATAATTGATTGCCCCCATCTAGTCCTACATACGATGAAAGGAAATTCATTTAAATGATTGCCCTCGTCTAAAAATAAAAAATAGATAACTTCACCAGGGTACTGAACAGGCCTGCTGGCAGTGAAGCAATGTGTAAACATAAAATCAGCATTCGAAGCGGTGAAAGGAAATTCAGTAAAAAGGGACAGATAAATTCACTGGGGTACTGAACAGGCCTGCTGGTAGTGAAGCAATATCTGAGGTATCTGTAAGGTTGTCATAGTTATCTATAACTCTATTCTAGTGATCAATTTTTCAAAAACTGGATATTCGTCTTAGGTCAATTGGAGCTTCCCAGTTTTAAATTTATAAATTTTGTTTCGATTGATGCAAGCTCAAATGTTAAATAATCTGTTGAGTTTCTAAAAGATTGTTCTAATCATCTCAATACTAACTCAATTTTGGAATGAGAAGGAGAATTTTGAAAAAGACTGTAACTGAATTTCAAATAAGCGGGAAGTTCTGTAAAGGTTTTCAAAGACTTTATCTTTTCGTTTTTCTTACTCCTTGATCAGTTTATCTGAGATAAACCCTTGACCCCATTACCCAATGAAGGCACTGAGTCTGCATGTTCTCCTCGTCCCACAGGGAGACGTGGTCCCCAGTTGGAGCCTATGTTGAAACAAACTCTGAATTTTTGACCTGTTGGATAAAAAATTTCGTATCTTTGAGTTTTTGCATTTTATAAATTTCCTAAAGCAAAAAATTTCATCTCCAACGAATTCGCGATGCCTTTATGGTTCATTTTTGGATAAAGAATGATTAAAATATAAACGAACATATGTTCCAAACATTTTTTCAAATGATCTTTTAAATGAACAGTAATGTTGAAAACTTAAGGAATGTTAAATTCACATTGGGATATCGGGATTCGAAGTTTTGAAATAACAATGTTCAACAAAAATCGAATAGCGAAATCCCGATTCCCGATTTCCCGATACACTAATCCTCAATTAAAAAATCATTTACTTAAATCAATGTTAAAGAGGTTTAAACTTTAAGTTAATCTCATCGCAAAATCGAGATTCGCAATTTTGTGAGAACAAATAAACTTATCATCGTATTTTCCGATTTCGCGATATAGATAACCCTTAAGTGAAATTTGAAGTTAATCTAATTAATGTTAAGTATGATTAAGAGTAAATAATCATATCGGGATATCGGGATTCGCGATTTTGTGAGAACAAAGAAACTTGTCATCGTATTTCCCGATTTCCCGATTCTCGATTTCCTGATTAATGAAATCTTGAAAAGGTTTAATCTGGATTAATTAAGACAATTAAAATGTTTTTAACTTAAATAATATATCACGATTTCGACGATCGGGGTTTTTCGATGACTTATTTCCTTCACATCAAAAGTTCCGAAACTCCGATACGAGTGTTTTCAAATTTTAAAGCAAGATTAACACTAATTAATCATTTGTATAAACAAGGTTTAAAGTAAATTTTTTTGATAAATGACCTTTAATACGACATTATCCAATTTGGAAAGTTTTTGAATACACTGAGAAAGCTTAAGTACGAACATTAAATGCATATATTCGGTAATTTATTTTGCATTAAGAGCCTTAAATTCATAACAGAGGTACAAATCTCAATGCTTTTACGATATATTCAAAGTGAATTTTGAAACGTTTACATTATCATTTCGAAGCTAAATTCCTCTCTGTTACAGGTTTTCAAGTGAACACAGAGCTATGGCACCCAAAAAGGCTTCGAAGATAAATGAAGAGCAACCAGAAGGCGATATTATTTCTGATACTACTGCATCTGGGGTAGTACACTCTGTCAAATCATGGGCTACAATTGCAGAAAAAATGGAGGATGAACTTAAATATGCGGACACTGGTGCGGACAACCATCTCCGAGATATCACCTAGACTGAGCTTCATAAGGTTGTTGCGCGCCCGATACTTGTTTCATATACTGATATGATCACCTGGGCACTGGATAAAGTAGACGTTCCGACCAGAAGTATTCTGAATGAACAAGGAGCTGTCATCGGCTCATTCAGACTTGAACATATCCAAGTAATGTATAAGCTCTCGCCCAATTATAGACACACTTATAATACTGAGTTTGTAGCTGCATTTCAAAGAAAAGAATGCGTTGAAGGTGGCCAAACATACCCTGACATGATAAGAGGATGGGCCAGAGATGAAAACAAGTTTAGGGCTAATGAACATGGAATTTATGCCACAGCTTCCTTAAATTAATATATGGTGTATTTAGCAATGATGTTGTGTAGACTTTTTGGGAGAAAGAATCCTTTTCATTTTAATGCAGACTGGACACCTTTCTTAGAGGAAGTTTCAGAGGGACGCAGTTTCAATTGGCACAAAATTCTATCAGATAACCTTGCATCAGAGGTTATCAATTACAAAGCAGCTAGGTCAAAAGGACAACCAATTTCATTTTATATGTCAGCCTATATAATGGATGCCATTTTCTTTATGACTCCTTTCCCACTTATGAATTGGAATTGGAATGTTTCTTGTCCAGAGCCCGTGCATAAATACCATTCAACTCTCTGGGAAGAAAATGCAAAAAATGTTTTTTATGAGGTTTGTCATTATGTAATGATCCCTCTGCACAAATTATTCCTGGGATGCGAGCCCCCTCGTATTTCTAATACCATCATAGAAAACCTCAAAACAGTCGCTGACTGGTTCATCGAGGAAATTTTTTCCTATGTGAGGGTTTATGGATGTTCCATTCCGCCTCATGCACTCCCAAAAATTTTACCAGACCGGTTGATATGCAGAGAAGTGGCTTACCAATTAGTAAATGGTGGTATTGGGCTAGAATTAAAAGCTCAACAGAAAAAGACATGGCCATCTTTTCCTGTTTATCTAGGAAAATTTGTTTTATTAAACATAGGCCATTCTAAGGCAGAAGCCGAATCAATGGACGAAGTGAAATTAGTAAATATAGAGCTAAGGAAACATGACCCATACCAAATAACTAGTCGGCATTTCACACAATGTGGTTTGAAAGCATATGAACATGAAGTCTCATTTTATGATGATGTTTTTAGAAATGCTAAATCTTATGAGGAAGTTCAGAGCAGAGTGAAAACCTTGTCACCTGATGCACATGTGGGGTTTGCATCTTTTCAAAGAAATAGAAGGCAATGTCTGCCAAAGATCTTACAAGGCGAAATGCCAGCACAAGAGCAAGAAACAATTCCTTCAGTGTTTGAAACCATTATTTAGTATAATGCAAGTGATAAAGATAAATTGAAAGAGTTTGAAATACCTCCTCAGAATACAGAGGATTCTCAGACCAAAGAAACACAGAAAGAAAAGGGAAAAGGAATAGAAACAAACCCAATAGACCTTGATGATATTCGAGAAAAGGTTGGGGGAACAGCTTCACAGGAACTTGGTAGACCTATTACAGCATTGACTCCACTTCAGTCAACTTTTGGAATCCCTCATGAAGGAGTTCTGTATGTAAATGATTTAGATCCAATCACCAGGGATGAAATTCCTTCATCTGATTATTTTTTCAGTAAAAAACAAAGAGCTGTCTTGAAATAGGAATTACATCCTGTAGGAGAAACAACAATAAAAAAACATAAAATTATCATTGCTGGAAAGAAGCTAAATGAAGGAGAATTTTCTACAGAGTTAGCAGGAACCATGGGGGCTATAGCATCAACCAACATGTAATCTGTAGGAAATCTAATCACTATGATAGAGCAAAAGGATCGGGAAATAATGCAGCTGCATGACATATTAAAGGAGAATGAAAAAATTATTGGTTGGGGAATACAAAAAGGTCTAGAGCAGGCTAGGCTCAAAGACGTCCAAGAAATCCAAAAGTTAAATGAAAATTTGGATGAGGCTAAAAACATGATACAGGTTACTCAAGAACAAGTGCAAAAGCTGGGAAATGAAAATAAATCTCTGCAAGATAAAATCATTTCAATTACTAATCAAGTGATTGAAATGGAATATTTCAAAACTAAAGCATCAGAGATATATGTAAATATTGAGGAAGAACAACAAAAGATATTCTGTAATCTGGAGATCATCCAGAATTATTTTCAAGAATCTAAGAGGTCTATGGAAAAGGTAGTGAAAAAATAAAAAGAAGCTAAAGCAACAAGGAATTCTTTCCAAAAAATAATAACTTCTTTACAAAAGGAAGAAACTGGAAAATCACAGAAATTATCCATTTCAGAGCAGTTGAAAGGAGATATAATGATAAAAGTTTGGGAAACAAAATTGGAAGGATATAAAAGAATTACAAAAGGAGTCAATGAAGATTGTCAAAAGCTCTTCGATTTTATTGAAAAAGATTCAGTACATATCGGGACAGATGACTTTTCCGAGTTGCTAGGATAAATCGACATTAACAAGTATCAACTGAAGACAAAAGAAGAACTTGAATAAAATAAAGCGGAAATCTCAAATATTAAAGTGGTCAACATTACAGAAATTGACAAGTGGATGATAACTTCAAGTTCAAAATTGGAGAAAGTTAAATTCACCGAGAAAACAATAGGGAGCCAGTTGCCAAGCCTACAAAGAAGTTTCTTCTCTTTTTAAGCAAACGAAGTACCAGAGGCTCCTAAAGTCTTGGTGAACTTTTTAGAGAAATATGTTCAATACATGGAAGCAGATAAAGAAAGTTATTCAATACAAATTTAAAACTTTGTAAATACTTTTATTTTCATAATTTTGAAATAAATTGTAAACGGTTGACATTAGTTTATGCAAACGAAATATTAGGAAGTTGGTTAGTTACCAACGAAAGACTTTGATAGAAATGTATAAATATAATTTCAAGAGGCTGAAACAGGGCTTTTAGAAATTTGGGAGAAAGCCAATTTTATAATATCATCTTTGAAGTTTATCGGAATCAAAATCGCAAACAAGATTCTGGATCTTGCAATTTTGTGACTAAGTTTCTTCCCCTGTTTATCATGATTTGTCGAATTTTCTTCTTAATGTGTGTTTCTAACAAGTGAATCAATTTGAAGTTGTATACATTGTCGTTTATCGTTTCAGATTGGTTTGGATGTTGAATGTTTTACAATATTTTCTCTGAAATTACTTTAGTGTTTTTAAGACCTGTAAACCTTCTGTTCCTTAATATCTAATTCTGTTAGAAATATTGTTTTTCTTTCATCATTGTTCATTGAAGTATAAGATTCTTTCAAGATAAAAGCCTTGTATTTCTTTATATTGTGTTCCATTATCTACAACCTCAAAATAGTTGCAAAACCAGGAAACGACCTTGATTGTGTTTTTACATTACTGTTTTAGATTTTAAAGTTGTTTCATTAATACCATCTCTGAAAATCTAAAGTAACCAATTGATAAAAACCCTTTTACAAAACCTTTAAAGACTCCATCACCCATGACAGTCCCTAGTGGTAGACAACCAAACGTAGAACATGGTCTTCAAGATCAAACCAGCATTGCCTTAAATTTATTTAACACTATTCTGCAAACAACAACCAATAGGGATGAGTTAGAAAGATCGCGGGCTGCTATTCATTTTTTTGTGATTCTTGTTTCATTGCAATCCACATTTTGATTTGAATTTTTCCCTACATAATGTTATAATATATACATACATACATACATACATACATACATACATACATACATACATA
>SNQJ01S0003575.1:160525-184188 GCA_010110895.2 Picea sitchensis
TATATATTGTTGTATAGCTTAAAATGGGAAGCTACATGGAAATACATGCAAGAAGGGATTAGTCTATTTTAGATCATTGTTGTGTTCTTTGGATTTGTAAATTTAACAACCTATATTTTTGCCTTAGAAGGTTAGACTTTGATTTTTTCTTAAATCTTAGTGATTCATTTGTTAGTATTTGTTAGGTTTAGTTAGAATCATATAGAAATTTGATATGTATATATCTGAATCTATATATGTGTTGTTGTTGTAGGAAAATCTCCCTGTGGACAGGTAGATCTCCTCTTGAGAGCTAGACCCTTAACTCTAAGACAAAAGGTGCTTAACATGGACACTGAATTCCTTTTAGATCTACTCAAGCCGATGAAAAAAAGAGGAGGAAGGCATGTACCTTATTAACGTCGTTTTTCCCTGGAAGGTCTAGGATGAGCTTCGATATTGAGCTCCTTGGTAGGTCCTGCAAGACAAACAAAAGTAAAAAATACTTCCTACTCTACTAAGATTAGTTCACACATATATCCATCTACTGCAGACAAATTTATATGGAACAAATACAAGTTTAAAAGAAACAGGCCAAGCATTGATTATATTGATGAGAACAAAGTGTTACTTACAACCATAGATGTAGTGCAACAACTTCACCAAGCTCTCCTTGTCCAAACCCTTGCTTAAAATTTCATGAGATCATAAGTTTGGTATCTCTAAACTCCTCTCTCTCCCTCCTCCATGGAAATCCATCATTATATATGATTTGGAGGCTTAACCACCATGGAGAGGATCTCTCATCAGATCCACTAACAAAGGGATCTCTAAGATATTTAGGGAGAAAATATCTCTTAAGGATTTTGGGGAGGAAATATGTCTCAAGGATTTTAAGAAGAAAATATTTCAACCATCCATGAGATCCTCCACCTTCCCTGAAAAACAGGAAACCAAATGTGAGGTGGATTCTTGTTGGTGCGTAAATATGTCCAATGTATATCTCACACTCATTTAAATGTCAATCCGGTATTCGTAATTGAAAGAGTCATTACACCATATGTGTCGAGAACAAGTAACCTATATAACTCTGTTGCATATAGGAAATAATTAATAACATAAAAATTATATTTCTAAGATTTCCAAATACTTCAAAGTATCCTCTGAACTTAGAAGAGAAAACTAATAATGAAACTTAAACAAACAGTCAATCATAGAGTTGTTGTCCCAGAGAAACAAGTCTGTTCATTTTAAGCACTTGTATTGAAAATATGAATTTTAAGAAGCTCGTCTACTGTAGTAATTAAAACAATCAATTCCAACCATTCTTGAAACAAAGGCCAAGTTCAACCTCATGTAATTCGATCAAACCAGTACAAGGGAAATTCAGTATAACTGAAAGACTTTATTACAACAAATGAAGATGAAATATAAATTCTTCTGGTCCCTTGCGATACTACAATCATAAACTTAAAATATCAGTCCCACACTTCAAATTATGAGATAGCTATCTTCAACATCTGAGAATAAAATGTCTATTTGATCTAGCACCTTCTTATACACACCAATCCAAAATGATTAACTCAATGCTCAATCCTGAGAATGAAATAAAGACTAATCACACACACACACACTACTGTAAACTATCCACATAGACACACAGAACATATACAAGGAGGTTTACCTTCGTTGGGGCAATGGTCCCTTGCCAAACCAATAAGGAACCTCTTAAGGGATTAACAGACTAAAACGTTTCACTCACACCCAAGTATCTTATGTATTAATTCAACTGATAATTGGATCAACAATATTTTACTTCATATATGTCGACGACAGATACTGTCTGATTCTTATCATATATTTCTTACATTCCTCCCTATATTATCATCTATACAACATTCCTTATATAAGGTAAGCCGATACTACCAATATCTATGGATATCATTAAACAGTTCGGGAAATTACACAATTAGGATTTACATCGAATATTTATGAGTCGACTCCATCCTCATGACACGAAGTGCATGAGCGATGGAGTCTCTTGCAACTGGAAAAATGATTCGGACGCTTCTATCCAACTGTCTTATCAAATTCTTCACCATTATTCAGGTCCAACTGGCACATTCTGGAAACAAAGGTTTTAGTACCAGATTGCACACAGTCGCGAGTCTAGTACTTGAATAGAACAAAGAAAGGAGTACCAAAATAGCACACATCTTGGTACCAGATCAAAACTGTCTTGGGTACCAGAATGGATTCGGTACCAAATTACACGGTGTCTGGTAGTGCTGGATAGACTGCTCATAAATCAAATCATTAGAACTATACAAAATAAAACACTTTCAATCGAATTAATTTAAGAAAGTTAAACAAACATGCTTTAAATCACCAATTACCTCTTGTAGACATGACATAGCTATAGGCATGTGTTTTGGGAGGGAATAGTCCAGTATAGGTTTATAACAGAGGAAAAAAGGCTTAGATATAGGGTAAGATAGGGTATTATCTTATGTCAAAATAGAGACTCAACATTTCCCCCATGCTAAAGATGTTGCATGTCCTCATGCAACGTTATCAAAAACTGATACCCCAAAAAAATGTCTGCACAATTGGACCTTCCTTTGTCATTCCTCAGATTGAAAAATGTTAACACCAGAATCTTCACTCTTCATTTCCTTCTTGATCACCCTAGTGTAATGGACCAATCACAAGACTTTGTTAAGTTTGGAAGAGACCTCTGCATGCTTCTCCTTCAATTCTGCATTCTCTGCCTTGATATGCCTGTCCAATATTTTGTATTCTTCAATTTCTTGCTTCAATCTCTCAATTTATATTAATAATGTTTGTTCATTCGGGGACTGGTCTGGACTTGGTGTGAGTAATTTCTTGGCCACCATCTCTCAAGCCTCTTTTTCTTTCCTCATACTCCTCAGAGCCTTTATTATCATCTTTTGTCTTCTTAGGGACTGACCTAGACTCGGTGTGAATGCTTCCTGAGTTACCACTTCTCGAGCTTCTTCTCCTTTCCTCAAATCCATCAAAGTCTCTGTTACCAACCCTTCCATCTTGCTTATTGTTACCAGTCCTTCTGTTTCTCTTGTGGCATCTCCCCAACCACTCTCTTTTTCTGGAGAACTTGGAATATCCATAGGTTCTCTTTGAGGAGAAGGTATGTTTGGAATTGTCGCCTGTTTAGCCATACTTCTGGTGGTCCTGTGCATCGGTGGCGAGGATTTCTTAGACTTGCTGACAGGGGTAGGAGTTTCTTCAAACAATTTTGTTTTCTTAGATTTACTGATAGGGGAAGGTATGGACACCTGTTCCTCTAGTGTTGGCTGGACCTTTATCTTGCGAGCTTGAACTGTAAATTTTGGGGTTTTCTTCTGCTGGCAAACCCGTATTCCTAACCTAGAATATTGAGGCATGGGCTCTGGAAATTGTTCCTCCTTTCCTTCTATTTTCTTTCTATTTTTACTTGTCACCTTAGTAGTCTCCTTCAAGCCACCAATTGAGCTTTGGGAAGGCCGAGTGACTTCAGAAATACTTTTCAATTCTTTAGGGGATTTTGGAGGGGGTTTTACAGTTGGTTCTAGTAAAATCTCCTGTTGATCCATCTCCTCCTTCTTTTGTTTCTTATTCTATGACTGTTGGTATTTAGGGTGCAAGACCAATCTAGACTCTTCAACTGGTGCAGTCTTTTTCTTTCTTTGTAAATGGAAGTTAGGGGTCTTCTCTATTTGAATGGCTGGTTTTGATGACATTTCCACAATTGTTTCGGGAACGCTATCCGATTGACCACATGGTTCTGAGCCCTTTTTTCGTCTTTTACACCTTTGAACCAAAGTAGAACTTACTCTCTAGAATTGAGTGGTTGTCTTCTTTCTTGATATAATAGGTTTCCCCACGACAGACTTTTCTGTCACTGATTTCTCAAGGGGATGAGATGAGTTGGGCATAGCAGTGTTTTCTTATCTCATGATGCCATTTTTTTGTCTTTCTTTTCTTTTCTGCTTGAGCCTTCACTGTGTGTCCCTGCCTCCCGTGTCTCGACCGACTTGGATTTCTCTTGAGTGAAGATTTGTTGAAGTAAATGCTTCGGATTACCCCCTTGTGTTTTTAGAGCATGAACAACCAAAAGTTTGATTAAACCGTGATGATGAAGGCTAGTCTCAGGTTTCTTGGAAACTGACCTCACCCGTCTTGCCATTTTCTTTAAACTCATCCATAAAAAATAGGGAAAATTAATCTGTGGTCCTCCCTCAAAATGTGATAAAAGATTTAAATGATAAATGAAGGTCATGCCATACCTTCCCTCGCAGGTGAGGAATTTCTGCAGACTTATAAGCATTGTCCAATATGTTTCTTTGATGTACCTCCGAGGGATGCCCTTGGTCCAATCAGGGTCGTGATGTTCCGGTTTCAGGAATTGTTGATAGATATTTTTGTCAACGATCACTCTTTTGAAGTATTTTTCTCCAATCATTAGGAGACCTGTGGCCTCTGCTATAGTGGCCTCTGTAATTTTTAACTTCACATCCCCAAGCTGCACATTTTCTCCATCATATGTCTGTGCAAAGATGAGAGAAATTCCCTCATGATGGCCCTTAAATTTCTCCAAGAATGGAACCCACCCTGCCTGTTCATATTTTTTCTTACAAGCCTGATATTCTGTTGTTTCTCTGTATATTTGAAATATTGTCTCATGCCTGTCGACCCCCATGCTATATTAAGCAATTCTCTTAGGTGGATAAGGCATGGACAGAGGGTCAAGGGTTTAGTACCAAATGATAGAGTATCGGTTGGGAGAAGCATACAAGGGATATGAAGGCATAGGGTGTCTCTAGATAGTGTGACAACAAGGGTAAATAATGCTCATTTGGATGGCGGAGCCATCCAGAGGAGAATTTATGAATGGAAGTGTAGATTACAATGGTCACGTCGATACTCATGATGATATGGCGAGGTAAGTCAGATCTACTAACGGTTTCCAGATTCGTGGGAAGCTTGGTGGTGGACAATATTCACGAAAGGAGGTGGTTGTTATGATCGAGAATCGTGTATATGAAATCAGCTGGGATCATTACTCGATATTATGAGATTTGTGGTTCATGTCGTCTCATATAGTATGACAACTAATCATGGTGTTTATTTATCAGATAGACAGATGGAGTTTGATCCGATAAAAGACATCATGATTTTGCACTCTTGATGTTTCTTAGGACACTTCCTTCTCATGGAGGTGAGGTCTAAGATTTCTACAGAGATTCGTGACAAAACATGGGTACATCATGATCCAAGAGCAATCAGATATTCTAAACGCATATTTAGTCTAATTTCTTTAAATAATACGAAAAATAGTGTCAAATATGTATGTCCTCACACGAATAATTTGACAGTGACTTGGAAACATGATGAAAGTTACCCATCATATTCTTACCAATACTGGATCATCTAGTACTGGATCACATGTGTGTAGAATTTGTAGTTGATACGAGATCCTCTGAGTGTCAGATCGCCGGTGTGTAAAAATTGTAGTTGGTACAGGATCACCTGTGTGTAAAATTTGCAGTTCGTACAGGATCACCTGATTACCTGAGTGTCGGATCACCTGTGTGTAAAATTTGTAGTTGGTACAGGATCACCTGAGTGCCAAATCACATGTGTGTAAAATTTGCATTTGGTACAGGATCACCTGAGTGACGGATCACCTGTGTGTAAAATTTGCAGTTGGTACGGGATCACCTGAGTACCAGATCACCTGTGTGTAAAATTTGTAGTTGCTACCGGATCACCTCAGTACCAGATCACCCGTGTGTAAAATTTACAATTGCTACGGGATCACCTGAGTACCAGATCCCCTGTGTGTAAAATTTGTAGTTGGTACCAGAATAGCGTAGGGCCCCTTCTTTTATACTGGATAGGATCTGGTACTGGATAGGCACAACGAGATGATTTGGTACAGGGGTGGCCCTTCATACATAGAGGTTATCATCGATGCGAGATAAGCACAAAAATGAACTTTTTTTGAGCTTAAAAATCTTGACACTGATTATGGTGACAGTGATTTATAGAAATAGCTGGTGTTCTATGGTCAAATGTGTCTGAAAAACCATGTAGTTTCCAAAGTTTATAGAGTAATAATGCAGGAAAGCTTTGTAACAGGAGGGTACTCTGTAATGACCAGTAACTAAGATGACATAACTCCTTTTCTTATGGAACCAAGGTGACCACACTTTTGTTGGCATTTCCTCTTTTATTACAACACAATAATAATCCTAACTACTACTTTTCTGTGGATTTTTATCGAGCCCAAATTAGTTAATGCTCACTGGTATTTTCAATTTTATAGAGTCTGAAAAACTTAAAGGAAACTCTCTATACTGTCCTATGGATTTTTGTCGAACCCGGGCCAGTTCCTGCTCACCATTCTTTTCAATTTTGAAGAGTATGAAAAACTTAAAGGAAACTCTCTATACTGTCCCATGGATTTTTGTCGAGCCCAGGCCAGTTCCTGCTCGCCGGTATTTTCAATTTTAAAGAGTTTGAAAATCTTAAAGAAGACTCTCTCTGGTAGCTGTCCTCCTTATTTGTTTATCTACATGGGAACACCACCAATTTTTCTTGTCTTTGTTAGTTAAAAAAAATAAAGAAAAACTTCATCTCATGACACACCTATGTACAAAAAATGAATTTATACAATTTGAACTTACTATGTGTTGACGGGCGAAATTGACCGTCCGTCAACTGAGAGAGTGGAACCGGTCCGAGGTTGTCTAATAACCCAAGCCATTTGGAATGAACCACCCTGGCGGGTTTAGCGGATCCGTTAGACGATCTAAGGTTCTAAGAAAACCAAAGAGAAAACTAAACTAATCTAACTAATCTAACTAAAACTAATAAAACAAACTAAACTAACATAAAACTAAATAAAACAAACTAAACTAATTAACAATAAAACAAACTAATACACTAATCTAATTAAAACTAACTACTAAACAAACTAACTAATCTACTATTTACAAACTACTAACTAATTAACTGTCTAACTACTATCAGAAATATAACTAATTCACAAAATGTATAGTAATCTACAATTTACAGATTTAAATAAAACCTGAGAAACTCATTTGTTTTCTGCCCTAAGACAGAGGAGGATATTTTTTGTTGATTTTATGATTTTATGAAAAAGAGATAAAACTTACTGAAATTAAACGATCTAATATACTAATTCTACCTATAAACCTAACTAAACTACTAATAAATACACTAAACAAATAAATAACAAACAGACCTGGAAACACTCCAGATTTGTCCTGTGTATGGTGACTTCGAAGCTGGTCGGAGGAAGGAAACTCGCACCGGATAATCTAGAAGCTTCTCGTAAACGATAGCTGCAATGCTCTTTGAGTTGGTTTATAGGACAAACAAGACATAAAAAATCATAACAATTATATAATTTATAAATCTCTGCAATAAGGGAAACCTGTTATGCAAAAACTTATACTTAATAATTCAACTTATGAAGAAGAGAAATCTGTCATTCACAAACTGAATCAAGCAATTGCTATGTTTTTTAATATACTGGAAGAAATCAGATATGGATTATATTGATTAAATGATATCATCTGCAAAAGACTAAGATAGCTAAAGTAGTCATTAACCAAATGCAAATTGATACACATAAACATAAAACAAAATATTGATATCATGAAAAGCTAAAGCTGTAGCAGAATATCAAATTCTGTCTCAGTCTGTATTAAAATTCCATATTCTTGTTCTCCCACGAATGAGGATTGTGTTATTACAAAAATAATGAGTATTTATAAGTTTTTCCACAGGGTAAAACCTCCCTGTGGAAGTTATCAAACTGTTTAGATAATCTGGGAAGATATTCCCAAGATCAACTAAACTAGGAAACTAAAATGAAACTAAAGTATCTAAATATCCTCTAAACTGTCCATCAAATACCATGCAATTTCGAATTCACCTGAAAAGGATCCAAAATAGACAAGTTAGAAGACTCTTTTATTAATAAAATGATAAAAATTAAATTCTATAGACTAGCTACAGAATTATCTGATTCTGTAGCTAGTCAAAATGAGATACAGAATCAACATTAGAATCGATTCAAAATCTTTAAAAGCATTAAATCCAATTATCTTCCAATGATCACTTGAAAACGAATCAAAATGATTTTATCATTCACCATTAAACATAATAAAAAATGTTTCAACCGAACACAGAGATAGGAATACTATGTTCTTCTGTTACCAAAAAATCGGGTCTTCAGAGTCATAATCGAACAATAATAAGATTATTTCATATCCAATTGAAAAACATATCGTATGTGATTGTTAAACAACAGATACAATCCGATCCAACAAAATCATTTTCCACTCGTTATAGCTGTAACGATATAACAAAAGATTCAAATCATTTAATCGAATACAAAGATAGAAATACTCTGTTTTGATTATTGTTACAAGTTGGGTAAATGAGATCACATGTAACAACATCATAATCGTTTCTCATCAAATCAAATGAGATCGTTTTGATATTCAATTGAAAACATAAAAAATCGCAAACACTTCGTTATGCTTGTCTCATCAACAGGAGAAATCATCGCATCGAACAAGATTATCATGATAACTGTATAGCAAAAGATTTAGATTGTGAACGAATTCAAATCAAAACTGACAGATAACCAAAAACGTAACAGGATCAATCAAACAGAATTTGTCATAGATTTCGATCGTTGATCCTTGCACAGTCAAAAGATAGGATCGATTAATTTTGATCAAAATCATTTTAATCAAACGAATCGTAACAGAGTTTGACCAATTCATTTCACAAATCTAAAATACAGAGTATTAATTAGAATCTGGACTCGATTCATAAAACGAACTTGCCATTTTAGAACAAAAACGAATCGATTTAGCTAAGGATTTTCACACAATTGTTATGATTCAGATTCATCTCTAATTCAGGCGCGAATGTTATCTGAGTGTATTGTTTTCATCAAATAAACAGAGTCATTATCCTTAACTTGGAAACAACCGAAGACAGAACATCACACGACACATCATTGTAACAAGTATCTTCCCGAAAACATTTACCAGTCATAGCATATCAATGATAACGAAATCGTATCTGAGAAAATCGTAACAATCAAACTCGATCAAATCATTTATCAACCATAGCATATGGATCATATCAGAACCAAATCCAAACATGATTATGTTCTAAACTGAATATGAAAAATTTCCTTTTCAAATCAATTCATTTGAAGGCAACAATCAAACGAATTCAAACGAAGATTACTCAAATCCAATCAAAATCTATTGATTTCTATACTGGGCATAATAAAATCGTAAATCGAAATTATTTTTTATTTAAAGAAAAGATAAATATAGAATGCACGCAATATAACAGAGCTATTCAATGATGTGAACAGAGTTGTTTGAAACTGAAACCAAATCTTTATATAAACCTAGATTATTTACAAAACACAAATGATACCAAAACATACCTGTGTAGCGACGAGGTTGTTCAGTTATGCCAGCTTGGAATTTACAACAGCCGTGGCTGATTCCACATTTTTAAACATGATGGATCCAGTTGTCCTTTGTTTCTTATCCACAGCTTGGAGCTTGGCCTTTTGATTGGTTAACAGTGCAATCTGATATTCCAATGATTGAATCCTCGATTGGAGTTTTGGAACATCAACATAATACTGCTCTAACCATGAATTGCATTGATCACAGGGTGACAGTGTGGGTTTAGACATAGCAGAAGAGGGTTTGGTAAATTGACCGAGGGTTTCACAAGGAAACTTAATGCCTGGGTAGTTAGGGTCATCCTTTAGGCAAGGGGGTAGGTTTGATACAAAATCATATGAGGGTTCGTTACACAAACCTTGCGAATAGGGGTATTCGTTGGCCAAGAAATGCTCAACCTCCAAATCGGAGTCCTCACTCAACACGATAGGATTTAGCTCAACAGGGGGCTTAGGCTTGTTCCTTTCCATCCGTGAAATCGAGCGTGCATTCTTTTTACCCTTATCGTTGGCAGTAGGTTTTGCCTTGGGTTTCTTTGTCACAAGCTTAACAGTCTCAACACTCTTAGTCACAGTGTGGGGTAAGTTGATAGGAGGGTCGGTCGAGGGTTTAGGCAGAAGGATATGGTAGGGCACCGGGGGTACAGCCTTGACCTCACTCACCACAGGTTTGTCAACCTGTGTAGGGTTCGGATCCTCGAAACCATTCCGAGCAACAAAATTGCTCCAACTATCCCCATGCAGACTCAAATGACAGACAACGATGAGCTTGATAAGCCCATAATGAAAAAGGCTACTGTCGGCCTGGTGCCTTTTGAACTTCTTTGACATTTTAAACAGGCTACGATGCAAATAATAAGGCATATTGAGCTGATATCCCATAAAAACCATAAGCAAACGCAGGTGGTGTAGGAACACAAGTCTGTATCGACCTTCACAGGTCACGAACTATTTGATTATCATCAATAAGTCATGCCAACGTGGTTTAAGAATAGTTACGGGCATACCTCTATCACAGGAGGTGACCTTGCGTGAGAGGAAGAGAAGTGTCCATGGTACCTCCTCGACCTTGCAATTCTTGAACCATCATTGTCCAGTGGCAGGCAAACCCGTAGCAAGACTGATGAACTGTTCATCAATCTCTAACTGTACATCGCCTACCTTAGCTCGACATCCATCGAAGGTCATGGAAAACTGTCGAGCTACACAAAGGTTGAAACCCTCGAAACGCTCCACGAAGGTAACCCATCCATTGTCTGCCAAATCTTGGCGGGCATTGTCAAACATCAGCAGGGCTTGACTGCCATTGGGTTCAACTCACATGACTGGGGCCATGGAGCCGAATGCATGGTAAGGGAAGGGTTCGAATTCATCAACACACAGTAATAGAGCTACCCAAACCAACAACAATGAATCGAGCCAAAAGGGGTAAGCATTAACGCAAGCATGCGAAGGTGGTGGAGTCATTCACTGCCATGCACGATAGTTATGGCAAAGTACAACCGCCAAATTTCATAGATGTTCAAACAATCATATCATAGCTCAAAAATCATATCGTTTGGTCAACCAAAGAATCAAATGGTAAGTGTTATGCCAATGCGCTAGATCAACGTTAGACTATAGTTTTTAAACCATCGACATTCAATGTGAAACCAATACCAAAAGTTAGCCATGCGCCATTGTATAAACGTTTAACCAATGTGCCGATTGATATTCATATAGTCGACAAGACAAAATTATGAAAGGATTAACATAAGGGTTATATCAAAAGACATATATATATATAAATTAATCATAGCCCCTATGCATTTTCATAGAATCAATGATCAGGCGAGTCATAAAAAGTGTAAATCCAAATGCTCAATGCCTTACAAACTCAATAAAATCAAGTTATGCAATCAATATAAAAATGTCCAATGATCATAGTTCAAAAGTCCTTCTAGCCACATAACGATAAACAAAAGGTAAGTGCAGTAAGCATATCGATAAAAAGATCATGACAGTTCAGATAGTGATCGAAATGTGACCTCGAAAGGAGAAGTTTTCACGCTTACAGTCGTGAAAACTTAACGAAGACAAATGTGAAAATGTCGCACGAAATGAAAGTGTCATCTATTTGAAAAATGCGACGAAAAACATGATGTTCGCAAGACATAGGTGTAGGCAGCTTATAGGATAATAGAAAAAAGTGAATTGGCTGCCAACACTATGGTAGGTCAGCAGGAGGGAAAACCTTCTTGCTTACCAGTTGCATTTCGACAGTCTGAAGAACATTTTTGACAAAATCCTCCTTTGACAGAGGTTTGTGATAAACCTTCAGTCGATGTCCATTTACAACAAATGAAGTCTTCTTTTAATCAATAGTCTTTATCCTTACTACATTATTGTCATAGACTGTATCAACCTCGTAGGGCCCCATCCATCTGGTAGACAATTTGCCTTTGAAAATTTTAAATCTGCTATCATATAGGAGGGCCCAATCACCTGGCTGGAAGGACTTTTGTTTAATGTACTTGTCATTCCATTTGGTCCTTTGTTCTTGTATCAGGGTGGTTCTTTGCAGACCATCTTGTCTTATCTCATCAAGCTCGTTCAATTGTAATAGCCTCTGTTTTTGAGCTTCATTCAGGTCCATTCCTAATTGCATGGAAGTTTTGAAGGTCTTTACCTAAAACTCTATGGGCAGTAGTACCTACTTCCCATATACCAACTCATATGGTGTATGTCCTGTTGTATTTTTCCAGACTGTCTTGTAGGCCCACAAGGCCTCAGGAAACCTATCAGCCCAGTCTTTGTGATGCAGCTGAACAGTCTTAGTGAGGATGGCCTCTATCACTTTGTTGGTCGATTCTACTTGGCCATTGGCTTGGGGGTGATAGGGAGAAGACTTTCTGTGTTTGTTCTTGTATTGTTCGGTAAGGGCCTTAACCAAATTTGAGGTGAATTGTGTCCCTTGATCAGTGACTATCTCCCGAGGTACCCCAAAACGAGTGAAAATTTCCTCAAAGAGAAAATCTACAACAGATTGTTCATTTGCTGAATACAGGACCTTGGCTTCTACCCATTTTGTTACATATTATGTGCAAACTAATATGTACTTTTTATTTCAGGACATGGGATTGATAGGTCCTAAAGCATCTAAGGACCATTTTTCAAAGGGTTCGATTACTACTTGGGCTTGGAGTGGCATTTCATCGACTGATGTAGGTCTTCCCATTCTTTGGAAATCATCGCAGCTAGCCACGTATTTCTTTGCATCTTTAAAAATGGTCAGCCAATAATAACTAGATTATAGGATTTTGTAAGCTATCCTTTTGTCAGCAAAGTGGCCTCCACATGGGTCATCATGGCAGGCTGTGAAGATATCTTGCATTTCATCTTCCCAGACACATCTTATGATTACCAAATCAGGTCCCGTTTGGTATAGGGTATCTTCATGCCACATATAATTGGCACTTAGTTGAATGATTCTCTGTTTTTCTCTAGATGTCATACCTTGAGGCAGCTTGTCTGTTACCAAATAGTTGGATATGTTTTCATACCAAGGGGTGAAAGTAGAAATGGAAAATAAATTCTCATCCAGAAAATCATCATCTACTAGAGTATTGTCACCTGTATGGATAAGCCTAGACAAAAAATCAGCAACTAAGTTATCTCTTCCAGGCCTATCTATGATAGTGATATTAAATTCTTGTAGTAACAAGATCCATCTAGTTACTCTAGCATTTGTAATAGGTTTATTCATTAGAAATCTGATAGCTGAGTGGTCTATGTGTAGAAAAACTTCATATCCTGTTATATAGTGTCTAAACTTGTTGATGGCATGTACTACTGATAAAAACTTCTTTCTCTGTGACAATATAGTTTGCTTTAGTAGGTGAGAGGTTATTACTAAAAAATTATATATCATAAGGAATATGCCCTTCCCTTTGTCCTAATGCAGCTCCCAAAGTGGTATCTGAGGCATCTGTATAGATATGGAAAGGAAGTGACCAGTTTGGACCTCTCAAAGCAGGAGCACTTGAAAGATTTGTTTTTAAGATTTCAAAGGAGATTTGGCATTGCTCATTGTTATCAGACTAATTGGTAGGTGCAGACACTAATAGATCTCCCTAGATCCACCTGGATCTAGAACAAAATAGGATAGGACATGACTCTTTCCCTAAGTTATGACCATTGAATTATCTAGTAGGAAGGAACAAGTAACATACCTTTATATCACTTCCTAGGTTCTCTGTTGCTCCCGCTTCGCTCCGGTGCTCTCGTGAGGTCAAGACCAAGACAACACAAACCAACCAAAGTGAAGATAGCACAATATATTCAACATTCAACTTATGTGTATGATCAAGGAATTACACAATAAAGTGAGAATAGCTTTATGGGAAAGGGACATGCCGCTGTATCATATTAATGGAAAGTAGAAGATTACAACCTGATTGCTTTGATGTCGCAAGCTTCCTTTCAGTGGCCCTTGGCTCCAACACACACACTTGCTCAATCCTTGTATGAAGAAGATCCAATGCCCTTGATAGACTTGCTAGAGTCTCCAAGCTACTGTTCAAACAGGTCCTTCACACAATTCCTTCACCAATTCTCCAATGAATCACCTTTTCCATGAGAATTACCTCAATATATAGGAGAGATAGTTACTTGGATAAGAATGATCCCACAATATCAGGGAATCCAGTACAAGGATAACTATTTGAATGCCAACCTATTCTTCTAGAAGATTCCCTTCTAGAAACATCGAGAATTCATCTTTTTCCATGCTTTAGGACGAGTTCGCACCCTGGCTATTCAACACAGTGCGAGAATTTCGCACCCTGGCTTAAGGCAGCCTGCGAGAATGGGTCATTCTCGCACCCTAATACATTAGCAGCCTGTGAACCCTCTTCAAAATTATGATTTCTAGGAAGAGATGAAGGTAACGTTTCTTAGGAGAAAGTTCTTATGAAGAGCCTGAGTACACCATCATTAATACACCATCATGATGACCAAAATTATGGGTAACACTCATCCCAACATAATTCAACATATTTCGTTAGTAGTTTGAAAAGGGGGGCAGATATGTTTGTAAAATTTTGAATAAACCTCCTATAGTATCCAGCATGCCCTAAGAAACTTATGATTTCCTTCTGTGAACTAGGGATCTTAATTTGGGAAATAATGTCAATTTTGGAGGGTCTACTCTTATTCTGGTATCGGAGATGTGGTGACCTAGAATGATTCCTTCAGTAAGAAGCATTCTCGATTTTTCGTGACTGAGTGAGAGGTTGGTCTCTTTACATCTAACCAATACCTTCTTCAAATTATCCAATCCCTGTTGGAAACCATCCCCATATACCGTGAAGTCATCCATGTAGACTTCCACACAATCATTGGTCAGATCGAAAAAAATAGCCAAGACAACCCTATGAAAGGTAGAAGGGGCATTACATAACCCAAAGGGGAGAACTCTATAAGCATAGGTTCCCCAAGGACAGGTGAATCTGGTCTTATCCTCGTCTTCTGGTGAAATTTGTATTTGGTTGTAGCCACTAAACCCATCCAGAAAAGAAAAGTACCTCTTCCCAGATAAAGTATCCAAGACCTAATATATGAAAGGTAAAGGGAAGTAGTCTCTATAGGTGGCCTTGTTTAGTTCTCAAAAGTCCACACAAATCCTCCATTTCCCGTTTTTCTTTGGTACAATAACTAATGGGGAGACCCATTTTCTATCTGATATAGGGTAAATGAAATTGGCTTGTAGGAGTTTTTGGAGTTCTTCCTTTACTATATCTTTCAAGGCTGGGTTCATCCTTCTCTAGGGCTGTCGGATAGGTCTAATTTGATTGTTAGTGTAAATATGATACATACATGTATCTGGGTGGATCCCTTTCATGTTAGAGTAATCCCATGCAAACGCATCGGATTGCCCCTGAATCATTTGTACCAAATTTTGTTGTTGATCTTTTTCTAGGCTGGCATTGATATATAGGGACTTCCCAGGACTGATTTCTATAGCTTGGATAGTAGATTCCTTTCCTTCCTCTATTTTCGAAAGAGTGGCTATTGTAGAAGTGGAAGGGTGCCAAATTTCTTGAAATTCAGGGCTAAAGATGTGTGCGTAGTTGGGGAAAGATTGGGGATAGTCAATGCATGCCGAAGTAGCCAAAAATAGAGAGGGCCAGGTACATTCCTTTTACTTGTTCAAGATTCAACAAGGGCTAGGTACAATCCTTTTACTTGTTCAAGTGTCAACAAGGGCTAGGTACAGTCCTCCTCCCCATACAGATTATCCAACTAGAGAGGAACTTCTGTGGTTGGTTGGGCGGGGGGAAAAATGATAAGTTTCTGAATTTGAGTGCATTGGAAATTGTCATTTCTCCAAATCGACAACTGATGAATGCATCAGAAGTGGCCAACCAAGGACGACCTAGTATCACTGGGTGTCCTGGTTTGGGGGATTTGGGATGGATTACCAAGAAATCCACAGGGTATTCCCAAGAGGCCAATGTCACTGTTATATCATCTAAACTTCCTACTGGGGTGATGACTGATTTATCTACAACCTCTAGCAAAGTTTGTGTAGGTATTAAGTGATCTAGTTGCAGTGTTTTCATAGTGTTTACTGACATCACATTTATTCCTGGCCCTAGATCAATCAATGTGTTAGGTAAGGCAACACCATTGATTTCTACGGTTACCACTGGGTTCCCTAGATCACTATACTTGGAAGGCATTTCTGTTATAAACTCGGATAACTGTCCTACCACCCGTATGAAAGGAGGTTCCTTCCTCTTTCTCCCTGGATTTTTAATGCAAAGGTCCCTTACAATTGTAGCATAGATAGGTATGTCTTTAATGGCCTGTAGTAGTGGGATCTTTACACATATATTCCAGAGTTCAGTCTCTAGATTATGTTCTAGAGGTTCCTCAGTTTTCTTTATGAGCAAAATTTTTGGGTAAGGGGGATTCATTTCATGGGGTGTTTCTTCTGTAAGGGAGTTGGGAGAAGGGATTTCTTGTGGTATTGGAGTGTTTCTTTTTTTGTTCAATGGATCAGTCATCTGTTCTTCTCTTTGAATTGTTTGCACATCTATTTGTTCTTCTTGGTTTGTGTGATTATGCACGTGTTCCTCTTGAATGACCATAGTGGGATTTGTTTTGTTTACAATCCTTCCCGATCTTAATTCAATTCCATTAAACGGAGATGGCATTATTACATATGTAGGAAAGGTTTGTACTTCAACATTTTGTCTAGGTTGTGTCGGTATGTTATTTGGGTTAGGGATAGGCTGTGTAGGAATATGAGTAGGCCGAGGAGGTTTTTGGATGGGTGTAGCTTGCATTGGTTGCTGCATATTTGGATTCATGGGTAGTGCAAGTGGTTGTTGTGGTTGTGGGGGTGGAATAAGAGCAGGGGGGTTAAAACCTGGGAGAAACTGTGAAATATTTGAAGGATATTGTGGATAGGTGGGAAAATTTGTTGGTTGAAAGGGGACATTTCCATATACAGGTCCTCTCCAGCCATGTTGCCAAGGTTGGGTTTGTGTTGACCACTGAGGATAAGACATGGGGGGTACCCATTACTATTGGGGGTATTGTGTGATTGGGTCGACAAACATGCTGGGGTTTTGTTGTCTCCATGGTCTCCAAGGGGGGTAATATGTTTCAGGTTCTCCTCCTCCCTTGAACATGGCCTTGAGTCCGAGGAGAGAAGGGCATTCATTAGTAGGATGGTCCTCTGTGAAAATACCAAAGAGTTCAATAACATTGAGGGGGCATTCCTTTTCAGGGTATTTCCTCCTACACTGATGATAGAAGATTGCTAACGCAACATTTTCTTCCTCTTGTTTTCTTTTAATTTGCATGGTATCTAGTTGGAAAATGATGGTGTGTAGGATATCTATTTTAAAATTTTCCAATAGATTTCCTAGCTCAATCCTTGTGACACCGCTGGATGTGGGTTTAGCAATTCTGTTGGTAGGGTCCCTTATACTTTTCCCTGTTTTATCTTGACTGTGAGAGTATCTTTTACAATACTCTGCTATGTCTGCAAATGGTTTTTGGTATATGTCCCCAGAAATCATGAGGTTTAACACTTCAATGCAATCGTCCCTCACACCCTTTATAAAGACAGTCCTGACTGTAGCTGTATCTAAGGAAAACTGCTTAGTCTTTTGGTAATTGCATAAGAACCTTTCTAAGTAGTCTTCTAAGCTTTCTTCTTCTGATCGCTGCATTTTGAATATATCATTCCTAGCATCCCTAGGTCTGCAGTAATCCTGGTATTTTTGGAGGAAGGTCTCCTTCATACCATCCCAAGACAAAATTGTGTGTTCCCCTAAGCTCATGAACCACCGCAGTGCCAAATATTTTAGTGTGGCTGGGAAAAGTTTTAATTTTTGAGCATTATCTGTGTAGTTATAACATCTACACATTATGTCAAATTCAAATAAAAACGAGTCAGGGTATTCTGTCGAAATACCTCTGAAATGAGGAAGTGGAGATAATGGAATGTTCTTCATAGCAACATCTTTAGCCATATCCAGTATGGGGAATCCAAATGTCTATGTTTCATTGGCTGTGTTTCCCTCTTCTTCTGCCATGTTTCCAAGCACTCTGTAGGGAGGAGGTGAATTTTCTCCACTAAGTGATGGTTCAACCATCGGGTTATCTGGTATTTTTGGTTGTTCCAAGGTTTTGTGTGGCCTTCCAACAACAGATGAAACCTCTTCTATTATCACCTTTGATTCTTTTCTAGTTTCTCCTCTGGATGGGGTCGCCAATGCTGCCTCCCTTTCTTACTGCTTTATGTCTTTAATCTGAATAGTGGCTTCAGATCTAGTACCTTTTGTTGTTGTTGCAATTGATTCCTTTGAGCTCTCTCCTCTGAGAATTTTTCCTACACAAGTTTTCGATGAATTAGTATAAGGGGGGGGTTTCTTTGTTGTTGTTGTTGTTGTTGTTTTTTTTTTTTTTTTTTATTATCACCTTTGACTTTTCTAGTTTCTCCTTCCTGGATAATGCCAGTCCTGCCTCCTTTCTTGTTGCCTTATGTTTTTAATTTGAATAGTGGCTTCAGATCTAGTACCTTTTGTTGTTGTTGCAATTGATTCCTTTGAGCTCTCTCCTCCGAGAATTTTTCCTGCACGAGTTTTTCATGAATTAGTATAAGGGGGGGGTTTCTTTGTTGTTGTTGTTGTTGTTACTTTTTTTCCTGTTTTCTAAGATTTTAGGAGCAATAAATCTACCTTTATTATCCCTGTACCTACTCATAAAAAAATGAAATCAATGAAAATGCAGATTCCTAATTAGAGGTAGGAGGACAACCTGACTTTGGAGCAACCCCACCAAAGTGGATGTGCAGGTTCTTACCTTTCGTCTTACCGTCTTCTCCCCACTCTCAGATTATCCTCAAATCCAATCCAATACTTCATCAAAGAAAAAAATATGCTACCTCTTACCGTTTGCAACTCCCCGACAACGGTTCCAAAATGTTGGCGTGTAAATATGTCCAATGTATATCTCACACTCATTTAAATGTCAATCTGAGATTCGTAATTGAAAGAGTCATTACACCATATATGCCGAGAACAAGTAACCTATCTAAGTCTGTTGCATATAGGAAATAATTAATAACATAAAAATTCTATTTCTAAGATTTCCAAATACTTCAAAGTATCCTCTGAACTTAGAAGAGAAAACTAATAATGAAACTTAAACAAACAGTCAATCACAGAGTTGTTGTCCCAGACAAACAAGTATGTTCATTTTAAGCACTTGTATTGAAAAGATCAACTTTAAGAAGCTTGTCTCCTGTGGTAATTAAAAAAATCAATTCCAACCATTCTTGAAACAAAAGCCAACTTCAACCTCATGTAATTCGATCAAACCAGCAAAAGGGAAATTCAGTATAACTAAAAGACTTTATTACAGCACATGAAGATGAAATATAAAGTCTTCTGGTCTCTTGCGATACTACAATCATAAACTTAAAATATCAATCCCACACTTCAAATTATGAGATAGCTATCTTCAACATCTGAGAATAAAATGTCTATTTGATATAGGACCTTCTTATACACACCAATCCAAAATGATTAACTCAATGCTCAATCCTGGGAATGAAATAAAGACTTATCACACACACACACACTACTGTAAACTATCCACATAGACACACAGAACATATACAAGGAGGTTTACCTTCATTGGGGCAGTGGGAACTTGCCGAACCAACAAGGAACCTCTTAAGGGATTAACAGACTAAAAATTTTCACTCACACCCAAGTGTTGACATAAAAGATCTTCTATATTAATTCAGCTGATAATTGGATCAACAGTCTTTTACTTCATACATGTCGATGACAGATACTGTCCGATTCTTATCATATATTTCTTACATTCCTCCCTATATTATCATCTATACAACATTCCTTATATAAGGTAAGCCGATACTACCAATATCTATGGATATCATTAAACAGTTCGGGAAATTCCACAATTAGGATTTACATCGAATATTTAGAAGTTGACTCCATCCTCATGACACAAAGTGCATGAGCGATGGAGTCTCTTATAACTGGAAAACTGATTCAGACGCTTCTATCCAACTGTCTTCTCGAATTCTTCACCATTGTTCAGGTCTAACTGGTGCATTTTGGAAACAAAGTTTTTGGTACGGGATTGCACACAGTCACGAGTCTAGTACCGGAATAGAACAAATCAAGGAGTACCATAATAACACACGTCTTAGTACCAGAATGGATTTGGTACCGGATCAAAACTGTCTTGGGTACCATAATGGATTCATTACCAGATTACATGGTGTTTGGTAGTGCCGGATAGACTGCTCATAAATAAAATCATTAGAAATATACAAAATAAAACACTTTCAATCGAATTAATTTAAAACAGTTAAACAAACATGCTTTAAATCACCAATTACCTCTTGTAGACATGACATAGCTATAGGCATGTGTTTTGGGAGGGAATAGTCCAGTATAGGTTTATAACAGAGGCAAAAAGGCTTAGATATAGGGTAAGATAGGGTATTATCTTATGTCAAAATAGAGACTCAACAATTCTCATACTTAATTACTTTCTTTTTCATGAATATTAATAATAATTCATGTGCACTTGATTCTCACACTTAATCAATTCCTTTTCCATGAATATTAATAATAATTCATGTGTACTTGGTTTTTTGGCCTTCATGTAAAATATCCCTTCTCCACATTGAGTAGGGATTGTGACATAGGCTATTCCATGGTGTCAAGGTGTATAAGACACTTATATGACTCTTTACGACACTTAGGGCGAGGTACCTAGGTGTGCAAATTTCATGTGTAACAAAATGCCCCCTAAAGTGTGAGATCAGAAGAGAGAATGATGGACGAAACACTTTACAAATCTTTAAAGAAAGGGTGTGGACTCGGAGAAACTGGTAGAAGATGCAAACAACCATCAAACAAATGTTATGACATGTTTCAAACCCAAGGCAAGCATACCTATGCTTGAGTGATAAAATACTTGCAAGATATGGTCGCCATAAAATACATTGCGGATCCATAATTATATTGATAAAAGGTATAGCCACCGAGGATACAGTGTGGATCTATACTCCTATGACCTAAACTGATCATAGCCATGAAAAATACACAGTGGATATATGAGATGACAAGACATAGCCACGGCTAATACAAAGTGGATCTATGTAAGAGTATATGTGTCAATGTTTAAATAAACCTTTGTCGCAACCTGGGCAAAGTACATACAAGAGTGACGACTCAACCCAGGGTCTTCTTACCGATCCCGATGTAGTACAAATCTAACAATGTGAATTAGTGTCCTGATGTCGAACATGGCATAAACAAATTGATTACCGATCAATGATGTAAACCGTTAACAAGTGCGAGGGAAATCACCATTGATGTCAATGATTCCCAAGGTACCCTAATACACTCCAACGAATGTGAATAGATGAGTTGAAGTTGAACATTCGTGGAATCATCTGATCAGAGGTCAATGATGTAAACCGATTGTTGGATGTGAGGAGGCCTTTCATTGAGGCATGCAGGTCCCAAGGTACTAACTAGTTTCTAAGTCTAGTTACCGGATAATGTGTTGAATTCGAAAGGAATAGACTCATCGCAGGAGGGCCTTGATGTATCTCCCATCAATGACACGAAATTGACACAGAGATGTAAATGGGTAGATCAAATGAACATGGACTGACATGGGTATTGAAACAAGATATTTGTGATGGATAACCCTCGAGGCGGATACTTCCCATGAACACTGAGGCACAACAGAAAAAACATGTCATGGACCAAAACACGATGATGCAGTGGATACTGTGAATTTCGTCGGGTGACCCAAAGGAGTAAGGAAAACTCAGAGGATTGGTTCAATGCAGAGGTTCAGCGTATTAATATGTACGCAAAGACAAAGTGCCGTGTTCAAGGGTGACTCTAAGAGTTACTGGTAATGTTCTCAAAAACTGCTTGGCTTGCTTCCTTCAATTTTTTCCCCCATCCAGATAGATGAGTACCTATTTTTAATTTTATGAGCTCGAGGAGGGTAACACATGCTTGATATAACTCACCTTCGACTAGTTCCTCTTCCTTTTTTTTTAACGAATTGGAAGAAGTAAGAGTTCGGTCCCATATGGGCCCTTCAGTGTATAATTGTTTAACGAGTCCAGAGAAGATAAACTCGATGGTTTTTCATATTTAGAGAGTCTGAAAATGACTTAAAGATGACTCTAGTGTGGTCCTTTTTCGTAATGTTAGTCTCATGAGGCTGAAAAAGAGATAAACTACCACTCGAAAGACGCCCTTTCAAACCTTTTAACGAGTGTGAAAGGAAGCAAGATCACTCGACAATCGTTTCATGTTTAGAGAGTCTGAAAAGAGCTTAAAGACGACTCCAGGGGGTTCCTTTTTCATATAACCATGCAGGTCCGAAAAAGAGATAAAATTTTACCTGGATGCATTCTCATGTATTTACGAGCACGAGAAAGAACAAATACTAAGCTCGGTACTCTGCCCCCAACTTGAAAACTAGTGACTTGACTCCAGAATGATCATCAAAGGCTAGAGACATGCCCCCCAAGATTTAATTCATGCACCAACTTTGAGGTTGTCACCAATTTTTGTGCTAGATGGAGAAAAATGATACAGGTGGATGAAATGAAGGTTAAAAAACGAGACCTAACGAAAGACTCGACTTGACATCTATCAGATCTGGCGAAAGACTCAACTTGAAGGGAGAGGTAATTGTTTCATTTTTTAAAGAGCTTGACACAGGAAAAGAACTATGCTCAACGTTCCAGGGTCAATCCCCAGATTTTTGTTTCATTTTTTAACGAGCTTGCTACAGAGAGGAAAACTATGCTCAAGTGTTGGGTATGTGTTAATTTCTTTGCATGTGTGTGTGTGTGGGTGCGTCAGATACAACAACTGCGTCTGACGATCCCTACACTTAGAGTTCTGCCGTTGCGCCGGGCGCTTCCTAGGGGGGTCCCAGGGGGGGCATGTATGCCCCCCCTGGTTACGCGCAACGTTCGGGGCAGCGCCCCAAATTGTTTTTTTTTTTGGCGGTTTTTGCTATTTTTAGCGGATTTTGCTATTTTTAGCTGATTTGTAAATTAATCCCGGATTAAGGGATTAGGGTTTTGGTATCTACGGAATACCTAAAAACAATGTATATATTGTATGGCGAATGGTGAAATTCGATATAATGAAAATAAGAAAGGTTTTCCCGGTTGAGGGATTCCGGTAAAAATCTTTGTGTACTCTGTGTATGAGCCATTGATTAATTTCTGTATTGCTTAAGAATCTATATGCATTTCTTTACTTCGCAGGTTTAAAACTTACATGTGTCATCAGAGCACGTTTTTGGCTTCAGAGGGACGCCTTTGTTGCTGAGGGTTTGGCTCGGTCTTGACATATCAAGTTTATCTTGGGTCTGTGATAAACCTGGGTTTAGTGGGAGCTTTTGTAATGGAGATTCGAGTAAAGTAAGAGGAATGGCTAGCTCATCTAGAATCGAGATAGAGAAGTTAAATGGTAAAAACTTTGAGCTATGGAAGCTCAAGATGGAGGACCTTCTTGTAGACAAAGAACAATGGATCGCTGTG
>SNQJ01S0003575.1:184198-201875 GCA_010110895.2 Picea sitchensis
GCTATTTTTAGTTGATTTGTAAATTAATCCCGGATTAAGGGATTAGGGTTTTGGTATCTACGGAATACCTAAAAACATTGTATATATTGTATGGCGAATGGTGAAATTCGATATAATGAAAATAATAAAGGTTTTCCTGGTTGAGGGTTTCCGGTAAAAATCTTTGTGTACTCTGTGTATGAGCCATTGATTAATTTTTGTATTGCTTAAGAATCTATATGCATTTATTTACTTTGTAGGTTTAAAACTTACATCAAGGCCTATGTTTCATTTTTTAACGAGTTTGCTACAGAGATGAAAAACATGGATTCTTCTTGATCATGTCTATGCTCGTGTTTTTAACTATGCTCTTGGATTCTTCTTGATCATGTCTTCCAAGAGGATAATGCTTTGGAAGGACACCATGTCAAGGGAAAAAACTTGGTCATGGATTCCAAGAGATCTTCACTGGATCGAATTAAAATTCTCTGGAAGGAACACATGTCGAGGGTCTCGATAGGGGTAAGGATATCAAGCTCCAATATCCCTACTGAAGAGATCACCATGTCAACTACTGGATCTAAATCAACGAAAGTTGAAGTCATGGGAGACAATGCCACATAATTAACATGTGGCAGGGGCGATACTGTCTGCATATAAGAACCATTTAGGGAGGTAATCTAGTCAAGACTGATGAATGAAAGTTGATCAATAGTCACAATTATTCCATCATGAGGGAAATATATCATGCGGAAAAGAGTGGATACAATAGCTTTCATGGAATAGACATAATCCCGCCCAAGGAGTAAAGCGAAATCCAAGGGGTCTCAGACTACCATGACATCAATAAAGACAATTTTCCCTCCCAAAGTTACGGGAAAATGAGGAAGGGTCCCTAAAGGTTGATTGGTTCTTCTGTTAAAAGCTAACAGATTCTGTGTAACCGTCACAAGCTGAGGACAACCCAAAGCATGCCAAGCAACAGAGGACAAAATACTAACGGACACACCTTCATCTATCAGTGTTTGAGGAACGTCCCGACCACAAACCTATACTGTAATCTGGAAAGGAATGTGAGAGGGAAGACGAGGTCTAGTTAGCACACCCCAATAAAAAAGGATGGCCTCATTACTTGGAGGGGGTTTCACGGGAGAAGGAGGAATGCCCCCTGACACGGTAGATTCTGTATCAACGAGAAAAACATGGGCAATATTGGGTTTACTCTCTAGAGGGAGAGTAGGATCGACCAATGGTGGACTTGGATCAACCACTTTGGCACTCTTCAGAGGAAGAGTGGGATTGACTGATGATGTAACCGGAGCAACCACTTTGGCACTCTTCGAATGAAGGGTGGGACTTACTGAGGAAGGGACTAGATCAATAACTTTGGCACTCCTCAATGGAAGAGTGGGATTGACCGATGATGTAACCGAAGCAACCACTTTGGCACTCTTCAGATGAAGGGTGGGACCGATGAAGGAAGGGACTGGATTAGTCACTTTGGCACTCATCAAGGGAGGAGTGGGATCAACCTATGGCGGAACCGGATCGACCAATTTGGTTTCACCCTCTAACGGGAGAGTGGGATCGACCGAGGATGAAAATAGATTGACCACTTGGGTTACACTCTTTTGATGAAGAGTGGGGTTGATCGATGAAAAAACTGGATCAACTACTTGGGTTTGTGGTTCAATCGAGGAGGAAACTAGATTGACCATCTGATCAACCAGACTAACCAGAGATGGAACCAGATTGACTAGTCCATCAACTAATGATGGGTTGGGGGAAAGATTATGATAACCTCTTTGAAGTTGAAGTTTTTCCAAAAGAGAAGAAGCCTCGTCCATACGAGGACAAAGGTGAGAGTAATGATCACCTTGACATAACATGCAAGGGAACTTGACAGTTTTCTTCTTCTTACCAACCTTAACATCACTAGTTGACAAGGTATCATCGACATGACCGGTAGAGGCTGATGACGTGGAGGACCACATTTCTAAGACCTTGATAAGACCGGGGCAATCCCTCAGAAAGTGGTCACCCTTACAAAGACTGCAAGGGAATTTGGGTTTCAGAGTCTTCATTTTAATATTGTTGACCTCATCAACACTCCCAGTACTATTAACAATAACTGGTTGCTTAGAGCCAACATCTGACATTGTTGGGGCCTTGGTCATTTTCGGGCTCTTCTTCTTCTTCTCTTTCCATTTCTTCTTCTTCTTTTGATCAACCTGGCTATTTTCTTTAGAGCTTTCACTAGGCGAAGAAGGAGAAATGGAAGGAGACTTAATGGGCAAAGAAGATGAAAAATTGACGTGATTTTGATGTGTGGCTGGTGTACTGACATCTAAAGTATTAGGTGCAGCTGAAACATTGGGAATATTCAAGATCACCGGAGTGGGGAACAACCAAACTGGTAATCCGATGGTGAGTCCCGAAAGACTCAGTGTGGCAATGTATGGAGGACCAAAGTTTCCAAATGAAGGAAAGGTATAAGGTTCCCTAGGAGAAGGGGTTCCTCCATTGGTACTCTCAGGATTAGATGCCATTAACACTAACTCAACCTAAGGTCTACTAAGTAACACAACCAACACATTCTATGAATCTGCAAAGAAAACAATCAAACAAAACCTTCCCAGAATGAAACCACTAGTTGGTGATGAAATTCAACATCGCGAGATCAAAATAGGAAGAGACGGAGATAGAGCAGGTAGATCAGTTATGTTGGCGACGTGCTTAACAGACTTACGCCTTGGTGCAAGCTTCCACGCAATAATTGTGGATTTACCCTCCAAGGAGCCCGAGTGAGTTTGACCAACGTCTGTTCCAGGTATAGTGAGACTTCCCTTCACCATCACCTTGTGTGAGACCCTAAATATTGTGGCTACTAAGGTCACCAAATGGCATCCAACCCCTGGGCGGGTGCAGTCGACAGTCCAGTCCGAACGTAAGGGCAGGGTATCTAGCCCAAAATCAACTTGAAAGGCTTCCACTCAACATTGTGGGTATACCTTCAAGCGACCCCCATAATACGATCCGACTACTACAATCAGTCAAACCACGGAGGGATAATCTTTCTAGCTCTCCCGAGTGTGACCTCATGCGTAACCCTTGTGTGAGAGGGGGATCCCAATTTATGTTGTAGGAAAATCTCCCTGCGGATAGGTATATCTCCTCTCGAGAGATAGAATCTTAACTCTAATATAGAAGGTGCTTAACATGGACATTGACTTCCTTTTAGAACTAATCAAGCCGATGAACAAAAGAGAAGGAGGAAAACATGTACCTTATGAATGTCATTTGTCCCTACAAGGTCTAGGATGTGCTTCGATCTTAAGCTCCTTGGTAGATCCTGCAAGACAAACAAAAGTACAAAATACTTCCTACTCTACCGAGATTAGTTCAAACATAGATCCATCTATTGCAGACAAACTTATATGGAACAAGTACAAGTTTGAAAGAAATAGGCCAAACATTGATTATATTGATGAGAACAAAGTGTTACTTACAACCATGGATGTAGTGCAACAGCTTCACCAAGCTCTCCTTGTCCAAACCCTTGCTTAAATAGTCCACATACAAGATGTTGATGCTTCAAATGACATCTCCCTCATGAGATCATAAGTTAGATGCTATTTCAATGTTTCTCTTCCTGTACTATATGTTGCCTATGAGATCATAGGTTTCATACCTCCAATCTTTCCTCCCTTTCACCATGAGAAGGCCTCCTTATATAGGCTTGGAGAGGCCCAACCACTTGAGATATATTTGGGGTAAGTTGAGGATTCTCCTCCATCAGTTATGGATCTTCCCTAAGATCATGGCTTGACCAAGGATTCGAATCCAACTTCTTTAAGAGATTGAAGGGATCTTTCCCTCATTCTTCTCAACAAACCAAATTTCACCCAGAAAAGGTAGCGCTCCCCCAAAAGGGGAACCATAGAATTATAACGCTCCCCCAAAGAAGGACAGGGAGTGCCAGTGCTCGTTGATAGTGTATAGGGGAGCTCTCCCCTCCAAAATCCATTTTTGAGTGGTTCTTTCAGTGGAAAAAGACTTGTACTTCTAGTAGATTGATTTCTCCTCTTCAAAACTAGTCTTTGAGGTGTCCTAAGTGTCCCTGCCATGTCGTTGGAGGCATGACATAGGCAAGAAGGTAGTATGATTTTATCAATACTTATAACACTTGTGGTCAAGATGCGACACTTGCAGACAAGATGCAACACTTACAACACTTGTAATGACGACACTTGCAGACAAGATGCGACACTTACAACACTTGTAATGACGACACTTGCATACAAGATGCGACACTTACAACACTTGTAATGACGACACTTGAAACACTATCGAAGTGAGTAATTTTGAGGTGTAACAATTGTGGGATATTATTTTTATTGTTATATGTTTATGATGATGATAGTTTTGTGATTTTTTTAAACATGAAAATTGAAATGTGGAACTTTGGTATGTGGATACTAGTTCAAAATTATGTATAATACACGCAAGGCATCATGTAAATAAACAAACATTTATTAATTGAACATTATTACATATAAGGATTCTCATATGAAATTTGTAATGTATATGCATGGATATGAGCTATGAGATATCTAAATGACTATAGTGTTGAGGTGATCAAGGCATGGCATGACATGGAAAGGAAAGGCATGACAAGACAAGTCAAGTCAAGGGAAGGCAAGGAAAGGCATGGCATGACAAGACAAGGCATGACATGTCAAATAAAGGCATGGCAAGGCAAGGGATGGCAAGTCAAGGAAAGGAAAGGCAAGGAATGACATGTCAAGGCAAGGCAAGGCAAGGCAAGGCAAGGCAAGGCAAGGCAAGGCAAGGCATGGAAATACATGGCATGGAATGGAAAGTGAAAGAAAGGCATTGCATGGAATGGAAAAGCATGACATGGCATGGCATGAAAAGTGAATTCAAGGAAAGGCATGGCATGGCAAGGCATGGCATGGCAAGGCAAGGAATGACAAGGTAAGGTATTCCGTGGAATGGCATGACAAAGCATGACATCGCATGGAATGAAAAAGCATGGCATGGAAAGTTAAGGAAAGACAAGGCATGGCATGGAAAGGAAATACATGGCATATAAAGTCATGGCATGGAAACTCAAGTAAAGGCATGTAAAGGAATGGCAAGGTAAGGGAACACAAGGCAAGGCAAAGGCAAGGCAAGGCTAGGCAAGAAACGGTAAGGGAATGAAAGGATAGGCATTGATCACATACTTTGTTGCGGGAAAAGGCAAGGCAAGGCTAGGCAAGAAAAGGTAAGGAAAGGATAGGAAAGCAAAGGCAAGGCAAAGCAAAGGCAAGGCAAAGCTAGGCAAGCAAAGGTAAGGCAAGGCTAGGAAAGAAAAGGAAAGGCAAATCTAGGCAAGAAAGGTAAGAAAAGGCAAGGCAAGGTAGGGATATGCATTGATTACATACTTTGTTGTGGACACCCCATCCACTTGGCATATTGAAAATTCATCCATGGATTTGTCTACCTTGGAATTCACACATATAGAGTGGTTGCATCCATGCAAATATTGCAGGGAAGATTCCATGTGGACACTTGGAATTTGAATTGGATTGATGCCTATTTTTGGTGGTGTGTCCCATTCATGAGCATTATTTGGTGCATACTACTACGATTTTTGGATGAGGGAAAATTTATTTGGAGAGGCTAATGTCCACATGTTGTAACATGGTCAACCATGGATTGAGGAGAGATCTAACTAATTCATTATTGTAATATTTATTTGACTTTTCATGGAGTTAGTTAGAAAATAATAATATTTTATTGTATAAGAGAAGAGACTCACTCTATAAAGAAGAGTTCTCTCTCTCCATTGTAAATGGTGGATAATTTGGATATTTAGGAGCTCCCCTCTTCAGCTACATTGTAGAACATTTTGGAAAGCTTAATGGAGAATTTGAGGTATATTTTCATTTGATGTGAGGCTTTATTGTGCACTCATATTTTATGTGTTGATTTTGTATTAAGAAACACTTGTAAGATGTTGTAATTATCATTATATTGAACCATGCTTCATTTTGGATAGAGTAATGTGAGGTTTCAATTCTCTTATTTCTATTGTTATTATGTTAGCCTACATGACTGTTATTATTGGTTCATGGAGTCTTAACTAGGACGGGTCTTCAGTCTTTTGTCAAATTTTGGTAATGAGAACCATTAATTGCATATGGATTTAACACTTAACAATCGTTTCCACTATTAGAGATTTATTATTGCGTACCAAAAGTATTTATAATAAATTTAGAAAAAATGAACCATTCTTACTTACATAGACTTGATTAACACTTTAAAAATCAATTAATCAAATTAAATAAATTCATACACAAAATTCCTACACTTTGAAATTCATACATTCATCAACATAAAATGTAGATACAATGAGATTCATAAAAAACATGCCATGAAATGTGTGTGTTTGTAAGTAAGTATATATATATATTCAACATCGTCTAAATTGTACATTTATTACAAAATGGCACCTCATTCCCAATATACAAAACAACAAGTGATTTAATATAAAAAAACAACCATATGACGACCTAGATACCAAATGGCAGTCATTGGTCACTCATTGACCATTGTCACCCTCCCCATCCTCTGGAGCATCCTGGAAATCAATATTTCTTCTTTTTCTCAAAGAAGCACCTTGAGTGGTTTTGGGACTAGGTGTGGTACATTGCTCCAGAGACTGCACAAATAAACACATTGTTATAATTTTTTTCCACAATGAATTAAAAGACTTACAAAATGATACTTTGTAATTCAACATAAAAAAACTCACCACAGATGGTACTAACAATCATGAGGGTGTTACCTTCCTCTGTGACCCTAATCTCTCGTTAATGCCACCCTGCATCAGTTAAAAGGATCAAATCATTAAATTTAAACAAATATTCATAAATAAATTCCATTCATGATACAAAACAAATTATCATCAACACATTGTCTCACCATGAATATCTCGGGAGTCGATGGAGAGTCGCTGACAGGTGGAGAACTCGGTTGTACAAGATGCTCCTAGGCAACCTCTATTGTGGTAGCCTTGGTGGATGGCCTAGATGAAAATGGTGGAGGGGGTGGGTGGTAGATGGGTGCATCCACTTTGGATGGATGCAATGGAAGAGGTGGTGTGGATGGATGGATTGTGGGTGCATCCACTGAGGATGCATGGAATAAGAAATATTTTGGGGGTGGGTGACTATTCAACCCCACAGACTATAAAAGTGATGGAAGACCCCTTGGAATGGAGTAAGGTAACCCATAAGATGTGGGAAGGTGGATAGAGAGTGGACTAGTACTAAAACTATAAAAAATATGAGCAACTTTCATAGATATTAATAATATTGAAATATTAGTACAAAATAGTAAAATTCAACAACATAAATACAAGAAATTTGAGATTTAAACGAGATTTAACTCGACACATGATACTTGTGATTCAAGTGACTTGTCCATCCCAGGTAGAAATTTCTCAACATTGCTTCGTCCCACAACCTGTAGAAACACAAGAACATTAAAAAATTGAGGATGTCATAAAATAAAGAAAACACTATAGTGAATTTATCAAATGTGAAACATACCTATGTATGGGGTAGATCGATTGATCAGTTTGCCTCTACTGTTGCATCAATGGTGGAGATAGATCACTAATGAATCCATGGGTGTAGAGGGTCTGCTACATGGGCGTAGAAACTACAAAAAAACATACAATAAAATATGGATATAAATACACAAAATACTATATAAATATATAATGATAAAGAACATAGAGATGGTTAAGATACTAATCTCCTCCATGAAGCTCCCATGTCCACTGGCCTCAATAGGACCATAGAAAGTCTTCCTACAACTGGAGCATCTGTGAGGATCACATGGATGACTTCTATGCCCATGTTACCTCTCCCCATTACTCTGTACTATATCGGGTGAAGCTTCGACCCCTCTATCAGTGTCACCGACATACACCTCCTGTCAATATAGTGCAATGAAGCTACCATGTTGCACTAGGCTCCGAGCCAATGATGATATAACTATTTCTATCTACTTCAAGTTGTATGCAACATGAGGATGTTGGGAAGGGGGGTCATGCCTTCTCCTGGGGGGGTGAGGAATGATGAAGACCCCCTCCCTCACCCGGGCTCCACTAGACCTCCTAGTCAAGGATTGTTCTAATCAGGAGCTGGATCAACTCTTCAGGCTCTTGCTGAACCCCTTGTTAATGTTCACAGGTCCTCAATTTTCCTGTGTAGGTCCAAACACTGAACCTGCAGAATCTACCTAAGCCCCTTCTCCTTTGAAGCAATTTCAGGCCTCTATCCCTCTTCCTCAGGCCAACTCCTCATATGGCCAAAGACTGTGACTAGGCGTTAGTCACTAGTGCACTATTTCTTTGCTTCAGTGATTTATACAAGCCCCTTTTCTTTTAAAATAAAATTTGGCCTTCAACCCCTTTTCTCAGGCCATCTCCTCATATAACCAAGGGATAGTGACCAGGCATTAAACCAAAGGACGTTACTTTAGCTCTCAGGCTTCGGTGATATCTGAATGCATCTTGCACACACAATATTCACAAAGTGTCGATCGCTTAAGAAGGCATATCGAAAGGCTCTGGTAATCCCCAAATCAATGAATTCTACGCCTCTTTTAGGCCTAAGGATTCGACGATTTTTCCCCGATGCTTCTCCACAAACTTCCATGATCGCCGAATCAACAAACACACCCAAATTTTAGATCGACGACTCTCCGACCTCGAAAAATCAACGGTTCATATCTCCCCTTTCAGCCTTCGGTGATTTCCTTTGGTCATACACATAGACGACCTTTCATATATTCTGACGCAAAAATGCTGAAATACCTCTCCTTCCTCCATGTGTCCCCTTCCTGATCAACGACTAGGATGCCTTTGGGACTTTAGAAGTCTTCCTTGTCTACATGATGATTCACTTTCGATGAAATTCCAAGTGTTCGAACTCTGCATATTCTGCCACGCGTCCTCTCCAAATGGACGGTTAGGATTGACTATGACCTTCGATCCCTTGGGAGTCCAAGCAACAATACTCTCTACTTTCCCGGGAGTGTTGGACTTTTGGATCTGCTGCTACATGTCCTTCCGGTGATGAACGGTCTAGATCAACATCGCTTCCTCTATTCTCCTAGAGTATTTACCCTCCAGATATCTTAGTATGGCGATGCATGTCCTCTCCAATGGATGGCCTAGATGACTTTAGGACTTCGGGCTTCAGGATTCCTAGTTGCTCCAATCTGTTTTTCTTCCAAACCTTCGAACTAACGGAGGTTCTAATCGCCTTCCACATGTCCAATTATTTGGATGACCCAAATGAGCTCTTGCCTTTGGGTATTCTCACCCCAACACAACTAGATCCTCCGAACCCCAAACTAATAAAGCTCAGATCCATGATCCGCATGTATGTTCTAATGGACGAACGAGATTCACTCCAACTCCCGATCCTTCGGGGATTTTCGATGCAGCTCAACCTATTTCCTCTGAAGTAATGGACCTCCAGACTCCTTGATCTATTTCCATGTGTCCTGCCATTCAATGGTGAGGATTTATTCCTCCCTTCGACGCTTCAGAAATTTGAACCCTCCTAACCTTTATTCTCCCGTATTTTCATGTCCCTGGACCAAGGGATCCACTGACACTTGTCCACCGAGATCAATGGTGGAGATGGGATCCGCTACTCCGTGCTTCGACAATTATTCCTCCTCCAATATTGTGTGCTTATGGAGTGATAAAACTCTGGTCCTCACGACCGGCTGACACGTGTCTCCTACACCAATGGCCCAGATTCGATCTGGGACTTCGGATCTTCGGGAGTCCCCTCTTCTAGGCACCTCTATTATTCCAGACTATCGATCTTATGGATATGCACGATCCGTTGACATATATCCTTACAAATGGACCATCTCTATTTATTTCAGACTTCAGGACTTCGGGAGACTTGTCTCCTCTACGCATAAATATAGAAAACCACCGGACTTTCGAATTTCGAAGGATACTCAAGGTTAAATCCTGTGCAACTTACCTAGATCCGATGCCTCTCTCAGATCCTAGAAATGGTATCTATTCTCCTCTTGCATGCTCCTCCTTGAGTCTGGACTCAGATCTAACGGTCCAGATCTACTCTTCCGCCAATATCGACAGTTTTTGTAGCTTCTCCTCCCAATGAAGGATTCCTCGATAACTTTCAAAGGCTTCGAGCCTTTGAATCTTCTACTATGCAAGATACCTCCTCAGCCTGCATTGCACCTCCTGAGCTTGAAATGATTTTAAAATTCAAAAGGGCTCGGTCCTTTGAATGTTTCCATCCTGTAGGGCTGTCAACTTGGCCTCTGCTCGCGTTCCTGGAAAACGTTACTCCCTCTGATATTTGAGATTGGAGTAGGGTCACTTATGCTCACTTTGCGCTTCCTCCACAACCTGAAACTTAAAGGGTTCTCAACCTCTCCATTCACAGAGTTCTCGTGCACAATGTCACTATCTCTCCTGAGCTTACAACTCACTCAAATTCTAAGGGTATCATCCCTCTATTCCTTCAAAGGAATTCTTATGCTCTCCTGGAACTTCGTCTCTCTTCCTCCTGAGCTTGAGTAGTTTGTTGGCATTGTGCACTCCTTACACTCTGCGTTTCTAAAGGAATCATACTTAAGACTTTTTCCAAAAGTATTTCCTATGCACTCCTTGCGCTTTCTCGATGCAATCCTTACAGATCCTTCTCCTAAGTCCTGAAATCTTTAGGCTCACTGGTGCACTCCTTGCACTCCTTACATAACTTTCCTCCAGAGTGTTCAGTAAGTCTGGTCCTTATTCTCCTCCAACTAGCTATCAGAGTGTTCAGTAACTCTAATGTGCACTCCTTGCACTATTCCTTCTGAGCTTCAAAATGGTTCTGGTGTGCCCACCTAGCACACTCTTCTTTGAACTCACAATAGAGTTCAAGTTCACTCCTTGCACTGGCTTCACAAAGTTTTCAACACTCTAGTGCGCACTCTTTGCACATTCCTAAGAGCCCATAACTACTCAGAAATATACAGATAGGGAAATCTATCTAATTCCTGCAAATGAAACCTATTTTCATACATCTACAACATACATGAATACATACAGAAAAATATCCAAAGAATAACCATTCATCACACATAGGAGCACAAACACCTCATATGTAGGAAACACTTCTTTTGTATTATATCTAAATGTATTTGTACAAATATTTACAAAGGTTGGACTGCAACAGAGTCTTCAACAATTTCTCTACTCTCTCTCTCTCTCTCTCTCTCTCTCTCTCTCTCTCTCTCTCTCTTCTCGCTCATCCTCTAATCATCTCATCCATTTTGATACAATGAGAATTTTTTTCAAAAGAGGGGCTCCTTGAGCCTTCCCTCCATCTACCTACTCACATTGAATTACATTGAATTTCCATCTAGTCTGAATCAAATCTAGATCCATCATGTTGCCATCCATTAGAGGTGACTCTATCTATTACAACAACTTGTTTTTACAAAGATAATGGCTCGATTTTCCTTGAGCCATCAAACATTCAATTACATTCAATTCTCATTCAATTACTGTTATAGGAGAATCCCCCTGTGGACAAGTGGATTCCCTCTTGGATACAAGACCCCTATAACCAAGACAGAAAGGTGAAAATGTTGAACACTGACATTCATTCTAATGAAGCTAAACTAGTTGAGGAATAAGAAGAAAGGAATATAAATACCTTTAATAACGTTTTTCCTTGCTCGATCCAAGCTGATCTTGATCTCCAAGTTCTTCTGAAAGTTCTGTAATCAAAGGAACAACAGAAACAAAACATACTTCCTATTCCTACCATGATTAGCTTCAAAATAGATCTATAAAAAAGAACAAATTCCTGAAACATACACGAATTTGAAGGAAACAAGCCAAGAACACATATATATATTAATGAAAACAAAGAAAAGTGATTACAACCATGATGTAGATGCAACATATTGACCAAGATCTCTTTGTCCAGACCCTTGATCAAAATTTCCACGATCAGAATGATTGTAAATTCACTAATATATTCCTTATGAGATCATAAGTTTGATGCCTTCAATGTCTCCCCTTTTCACCATGAAGAGGCCTCCTTACATAGGCTTGGAGAGGCCTAACCATCTTAGATATTCTTGGGATAGGTTGAGGATATTTATCGATCAGTTGTGGATCCTCCCTAAGATCCATCCTTGACCTTAGATTCAAATCCAACAAACTCCAGAGATGAGGGGGATTTATCCTTGATTTTCCTCAATAGTCCAAAATTGTCTCAAACATGCCAACACTCCCTTAAAATGGGGCACAAAGTGTTGCAACGCTCCCCCAAAGGAGGTTAGGGAGTGCTGGCACTCCCTGATAGTGGGAAGGGGAGCACTGGCCTCCAAAAATGACTTTTGAGTGGCTTTTTCCATGGTAAAAAGCTTTGTACTCCTTGTCAAGTGATTTCTGCTTCTTAAACTAGTCTTTGAATGTGTCTTAAGTTTTCTTGTAATGTCATTTGAGACACAACATAGGCAATATGAAAACATGATGTTTGCAACACTTGTGACACTTAAGGCTAAAATGTGACACTTGCGACATTGGTAATGACGACAATAGGTCATCTTTGGAGTGAGTAATTTTGATATGTAACAATCACATCAAAGATTTTAAATTTGGGTTCAAAATGAGAGGGATGGATCCTCTCTTTCCTTGGAACCCATTCCTCCTTGAGCGTTGATGCGCTACCTTGCTAGAGTTGATGAGGTGGAGTGATGCGCTTGCATCATACTCCTTCACTGACAAAATCATGAGCTCCTGCTCATGGATCCCCTGCTACTGAGGTTTTGATCTTCCAGGATCCCAAATCTGAATTTGGAGTTGTACAACTTCTCCTCTTCCATGTTGCTTCTGTTGTTGCTACCCTGCTGATGCAGGCTCTCCCCTATTCAGCTTCCTCTTGCTAGTGACTATCTCCTATGCTTATGTTGTTGTTGACCTTCTAATTTCTTCTATAACTCTGTTTAGCTAGTCTACTAGATGGCTCCTCCTTTGTAGTCTTCTCTACTGCATCTCTTCTGTTAGAATATAGAAGATGGTGTGCTCATTTTACCATTGACGATACCTTCGTCACCCAACCATAGGCCGAAGCCTCCCTCCGAGCACCTTAACCTTTACTGAGAATTCCTCCAGAAGCAAACCCTAGGCTAGATAGCCAAACAAAGAGTAGTGCATCAATCCCCAAGGATAAAGCATCACAAAAGACTGATCAGATGTTCCAAACCCTAGCCAAGAGATATTCAAGCCAAAACTGAGATCTTGTTGCTGCACCAGCTGCACCAGCTCTTCCTCCAAACCTATGCACAAGACTGCAACTGCAGTGCACACCAAACTGCAGAACTGCAATTCTGAGATGTAACAAATGAGAACTGGCGCCCTGTATTTATACTGGATCTGCCAATTTTGTTGGGGCTGACTTCTCCTTCTGGGTATGTGTCTATTCAGTATATTATTATTATTTCTGGCCGACTTCTTCTCTTGGAGGCTAATAACCTAATATAAATTATCCTCTTGAGCCGACAAGGCTTCTAGGGTTATTTGCCAACTCATTAGGGTTTCCCTTGCTTCCCAGAGTCTTCTATTCTCATTAGGTTCACACGTGGGGGTAAATACCTCCCGCAGCTACCATAATATTAACACTCCCTCATAGATAGAGAGGTATTTATAGGTAATGGACTTGAGCACAAAACACACCATTTACCCGGTAGCATCAATATAGTCATCTAGACTATTTCATAACTAGATCATGAGCATCACCATCATCATCAGCTGCATCATCTCTCGAAACCACACTTCATCTGAGTAGTTAGATATGATGCCGAATAAGTCACTCTCACCATAGAGTGATACAAAAGGAGTAAAATCTCTGAACCGTTTTCCCTCTAGAAAATATTTGTTCATCATTCATCTCCAATAATCTGTTGATAGTCTTCAAGGCAATTAGAACAGGAATAGAACACAACTGTGTCTATTCATAGTAGTACACAACTACAATCCAGTGGTTAACTACCACATCAATTAGCACACAAGTACTTGATCAACAACGTATAGTTGCGAACAATGAAACATATTCACCACAATAGTCCTTATCTACTGTCATGTAGTCTTCATAACAAACATCTGAGAGCATCCTGCATAGAAACAATGTTATGATAAAAAATGTAGCATCTGGGACAATATTTCACTCACGTCTATGAGATCTGAAAGAATGTCTTCCACCACAGTAGTCTTCATCTTCATAGAAACAATGTTATGATAAAAACTGAATCATCTGGGCCAATCTTTCACTCACGTCTGTGAGATCTGAAAGAGTTTCTGCCCTCAATATAGAATATCAACAATAATCATCTGGGCCAATATTTCACTCACATCTGTGAGATCTGAAAGAATGCCTGCCCTCAATATAGAATATCAACAATGGGTTGTCTTCCCCATTCTTCTCAACCAAGGAGGAAGGATTATTTCTGATTTCTGAACCTAGACCATTTCTCACCCTGGGCCATTCTTCCGACACTAAACAAAGTGTAACCTAGAGAGAATGAGTCTGCCCTTGAGAAATGTTTGGACCATTCCTTACCTTGGGCCATTCCTCCGACACTAAACAAAGTGTAACCTGAAGGGAATAAGTCTTCCCTAAGGAATGATTGTCCTGGACTATTCCCCACCCTGGGCCATTCTTCCGACACTAAACAAAGTGTAACCTGGAGAAAATGAATCTGCCCTCGAGGAATAACTGTCCCTGATTAATGAGCCTGGACTATTCCCCACCCTGGGCCATTCTTCTGACACTAAAAAAAGTGTAACCTGGAGAGAATGAGTCTGCCCTCGAGGAATAACTATCCCTGATTGTTGAGCCTGGACTATTCCGCACCCTGGGCCATTCTTCCGACACTAAATAAAGTGTAACCTGGAGAGAATGAGTCTAACCTCGAGGAATAACTGTCCGGACCATTCCCCACCCTGGGCCATTCCTCCGACACTAAACAAAGTTAACCTGGAGAGAATGAGTTTTCTCTCGAGGAATGTTTGTCCTGCATCAACCTCCAAAACGGACGATTCTTCGAAATTGCTCACAACTGTGAACTTCGAAAGAATAACTGCACGACGAGGCAGACCATTCTACTTGACCACTACTTAGAGTGAATGCCAAGAAGAATGACTGTCCTAGACCAATCCCCACAATGGGAAGTCGTTGTCTATGATACATCAAAAATCAGTCTGCCTCCCATGTTAACTACAATGGGAAGTCACTGCCCATCATAAATCTCAATCCACTTTCCGAACAGGAAAGCATCTGTCCAATCTGGACTATTTTTCAATTAAATGATATTTTCAATGCTCCCTCCTAACTGGAGAGTTATTTAAATCACAAAAATGTTTGTGTACCTTTTTCTAGTTTGGAGAGTCTTCCCTTCCAGCTAAGAGAGTTTGAGTATGCAAGTTCTTTCATCTTGAATAGAGGCTTTACCAAAATGTATGCTTATCTGCTCATCTGCGGAGATATGTATTGGAGAATCACTTTCTCCTTTCCAGACTTCATCATGGATAATGTAATGCTTGTACTTTAGTCTGGAATACTGTGAAGGCTTAATGTAGATCTGAACAATAGAGTATATCATAGTTGGAGAACTAGAACATATCCATGTGGTACTTCTTCTGTCATCATGAGATTTGATATTCTGAGTAGTCATCTTGATGTTATAGGAAATCTTCACCACGCTTCTGTTGTGCACTGGAGGTTCTTCACCAAGTTGTCTTCTTCTTATATGCATACACGAGTCTCTTTCTGTTATACCTCAAAGTCTTTAGATTTCTCTTCATACGCTCTTTATTCAATTTCTCTGGAGAACATACTTTGCATTTATCTGATGTAGAATTCCAACTCATGGATGTTGCGGATGATATAATGACTTATATAGAGATAAGTCTGGTGTACTGGAACAATCAATCATCATAGTCTTCTCCCTCCATCTGGGAGAACCTCTGGTTCTAGATATTGCAATGATTTCATTCATAAGTTTTCCATACACTGTTCTTCATCACGAATTTCGGTTCTTCTGCTTGATTGCTTTTAGTGAGTTCATATTAGGCTGGTGATCTTGTGATTCTTGATACGATGACTGGTTGTTCTAATTCTTCTTTCTTGGAATCTTCATGTTCTTCTTCATGTTTTTGTTTATCTCTTGGGTCCATGGAGTTTCTTATAGATTCCATGCCCTAGGGATTCCACTTCTTACCTTCATCATCGGTTCATGGATCTGGATGGAAAACCAGGAATACTTTAAGGCTTCTCTTCGAAAAGTTCTTCTTCTGCGGTTGAGCTGAGCACGTACTGTCTTTTCATGGATGCTACCATGGATATATATATATATATTTCATCATCTTCAATGGATCATAGGATTATCTCCCTCCTAATCCTTGCTTCATGTAAGAGTGCATATAATCTTCTCCCTTCGTCTAACTGAGTCCATGCTTCCGTCTCCGTCCTTATTGTCTTCTACAATATATAATAGAGTCCATGCTTCCATCTACAACCTTATTGTCTTCTGCAATATATAATTGTCTCTCTTGTCTAATAGAGTCCACACTTCCATCTTATTGTCTTCTATAGAATGTCATGAGTATTTTTCCAGTTTCCTTTCGATTGTTGACTTCTTTCTGTCTTTGCTTTTTCCAAGTCTCTTCAAGATTGATTTTGATTTCGGTCTTATCTTGTAATGTCTTCCACATGATTTGTATTTAATCCTTTCATATGTATTATCTAATGACATTCATCCTTGTCCTGTTGTTCTTTCATAGGTATAGTCCTTCTTGGAACACATTATCTTCCAAGAGATATATATACAAGATATGTACAAGGACGATGCAAGCAAGATATGTATAAGAAAATAAGAAGAGTGTTGTTACCTTTTAGTAGAAGAAGTCTCTTCCATCTTGCTTAGTCTTCTTTGTCGGTTCCTTTTCTTTGGCAATCAATGCTTCATGTTTCTTCTTCCTCTTCTTTAGCTCGGGACACTGATTTCTGTAGTGACCGTACTTTTGACAGTTGAAGCACTGTATTTCTGAAATGTCTTTCTCTTGGTTTGGCTTCCTCCTTGAACCAAACTTCCTTTTGTTCTTGAAGTTCTTGAATCTTGCTGTGAAGACTTGATCATTGTACTTCTTTTGAGGTTTCTATTTTTCATTGATTCTTGATTCTTCTTGAGCACAACAAGTCCAAATTTATTCAAATGTCGGGTACTCCTTCCTTGTGTTCATGCTTGCGGAAAATGCATCCCATGTCTTGGGAAGACCATTGAGTACTATGTTCACCAATTCCTTCTCTGAAGTGATCTCTTCAATATATTGTAGCTGATCTCTTAACTGGGAGATCCTTACAGTATGATGTTATTTTGTCGTCATCATTCATCTTCATGTCACAAAGCTCATTCTTCAGACTCATAACTTGTCCAATTTTTCTGACTGAGAAGAGATTTGTTAGGGCATCGTACATCTTCTTCGATGAGTCAAGATGGGAGATGTAGGGTATCAAGTGGTATTTTATGGAATCCACTATGATACTCATGGCATTGATGTCAACAT
>SNQJ01S0003575.1:201925-280379 GCA_010110895.2 Picea sitchensis
TTCTGACTGAGAAGAGATTTGTTAGGGCATCGTACATCTTCTTCGATGAGTCAAGATGGGAGATGTAGGGTATCAAGTGGTATTTTATGGAATGCACTATGATACTCATGGCATTGATGTCAACATCCTTGAACTTCTCCATAGCTGCAACGTTCTACGGTTCCTTCTCTTCTCCTTCTTCAAACTTTGGCTTCACGATCTTTCCTTTCACAATATCCAACACTTTATTATTAGAAAGGTTGAGTTCAATCCTTTTATTCCATGCTATGAACTTAGAGGCTCCATCTATTTTGTTCTCAGACTTCATAGAGTTCGTCATGGCTTCCTTGACTTGGTCAAACCCTATATTTGTCCAGAAATCCAAACTTCACGTCTTGGCCTTCTGAGTGTACCAGGAGATGCGCTAGGCTAGGGTGCACTGATCTATCCAGGGATTAGGTAAATCTCATCACTTAAGGTGCCTCAACAAGAGGTTTAGTGTTTATGCAACTGCTTCTGCTAGTAACCCTAGCTGCAGTGCTTCTGGAAACTGCTCCTTCTAGTAACCCTAGTGACAATTCTTCAACGAGCTCAATGTCTAGCGGCTATATTTCCTTCCAGCGTTTTAGGCTGACTGAAGGGGTGTGGGCCCATAACCTGTTAGAATATAGAAGATGGTGTGCTCGTTTTACCATTGACGATACCTTCGTCACCCAACCATAGGCCGAAGCCTCCCTTCGAGCACCTTAACCTTGACCGAGAATTCCTCCGGAAGAAAACCTTAGGCTAGATAGCCAAACAAAGAGTAGCGCATCAATCCCCAAGGATAACACATCACAAAAGACTGATCATATGTTCCAAACCTGTGCACAAGACTGCAACTGCAGTGCGCACCAAACTGCAGAACTGCAATTCTGAGATGTAACAAATGAGAACTGGTGCCCTATATTTATACTAGATCCTCCAGTTTTGCTAGGGCCGACTTCTCCTTCTGGGTATGTGTCTATTCAGTATATTATTATTATTTCTAGCTGACTTCTTCTCTTGGAGGCTAATAACCTAATATAAATTATCCTCTTGAGACGACAAGGCTTCTAGGGTTATTAGCCAACTCATTAGGGTTTCCCTTGCTTCCCAGAGTCTTCTATTCTCGTCAGGTTCACACGTGGGGGTAAATACCTCCTGCAACTACCATAATATTAACATCTTCTTCATCATTTTCCAACCTATCCTATTGGAAAAGTTGAATCTGCACTATTACCCTTTCCTCCATGGATTCCATTCCTTCACACAAATCAATGGGAATATCAATCTCATCTCCCATGATGTTTCTATCTCCTATGGCACTATCTTTCCACTCGACTACAGGTCCAAATTATGCATCCATTCTATTGAGCTTCAACTCATCCATCTCCCCTAACAATTCTCCTTATGTCAGCTCCTTTGCCTCTTCCTATGCTGGTATAAGCCCAACTTCATCCAACTGCTAACTAGGATGGAATTCTTCTCCATTATTCACAATTGCATCCCTCTAATAGTCTTCTTTTGTGCTTGGATTGCTCAACCAATCCTCTAACATCTTCAACTCTTTCTCCCACTGAGTGATAATATGATCTAAATTCTCCTATTCTTCTTCCACCTTCTGGGAAGATGTTAATGTCTGCTCCTTCTCCTCCTTCATGACAATATTGTTTGGTTGTCTCTCCTCTTCTACACCTTAAGAATGTGCACTGGCCTCTACTGGGCCTCTTGGAAGGAATACGATGATTCCTCCAATGATTAGAATGTGCCTCTTATCCTCCTCCTCTGTCAGCACTGCTTGCTGATATGAACTCTTCTCTCTTGATTTCATGAGACTCTCAGATAGTCTCATCTCCATTTCTTTCAGTACTCCTTGATGATATGAACTCCTTTTTGAGCTCCCGAGACTTTCAGACAGTCTCACTTCATCCTCATTTCCCTCCTGGAAATTTGAGGTTTTACTCCTTCCCTCTTGGCAGTTTCTTAGCAGTTTATGAGATATTCAACTGATCTCATCTCATTTCCCTCCTATAAATACGAAACTTCATCATTGAGGTTCATTCCATCCTCTAGTTCACAAATGTAAACCATCTCCTCCTCTGTGGCACTAAGGTTTTCAGCATGCCGCAACCACCTCCTCAAATTCTGCCTCTGCCTTCTGGAAATCAGTTGTTGGATAGGCCACTTTACTCTTCTCTTCAAGGACCATTTGTACTTCCATCTTCCTTGTGCTTCCTGTTGCATCTTCAACATTAGCATGTTGATCTCTTCTCTCATATCCTATAGCTCTTTGACTTTCTGCTCTTTTCTCACTTGCTGGTGGCCTCCTTGAGATTTCTACTTATGGCCTTTAATATCCATATTTCACCTCTTCCTTCAAGAATGCAACTAATTCTTCTCCTTCATCCCACCTGGTTGTCTAATGATTGGTGCACACTTGCAAGCAGACCTTCACAGAACATTGCACCCTCATTTCTCCTCTTTTACCTGTTATCTACAGACAAAAAATAGGCTCTGATACCACTTGATGTAGACCCCCTCACTCACCTTGGGGCCCCTAGCCCTCTTCCTCAAGCCAAATCCTCATATGGCCAAAGACTGTGACCAGGCGCTAGTCAATAGCATGCTATTTCATTACTTTGGTGATTTCTACAAGCCCCTTTTCTTTTAAAATAAAATTTTTCCTTCAGCCCCTTTTCTCAGGCCAGCTCCTCATATGACCAAGGGCCATGACCAAGCAGTAACCCAAATGGAACTACTTTGTCGCTCGGGATTCGATGATCTCTGAATGCATCTAACACACAAAACACTCACAAAGTGTCGATCATAAAAAAAGGCAAATCCGATGGCTCTGGTAATCCCCAGATCAACGACTCCTATGCCTCTTTCACGCCTCAAGCTTCAACGATTTTTCCCTGACGCTTCTCCACAAAATTCAACAATCATCGAATCGGTGAACACACCCAAATGTTATATCGACGGCTCTCCGGCCTCGACAAATCAATGATTTATATCTCCCCTTTCGACCTTCGTTGATTTCCTTTGGTCATACACACATACAACCTTGCATATCTTTTGACACCAAAACTATGAAATAACTCTCATTCCTCCACCTGTCCCCTTCCTGATCAACAACCAGGATGACTTCGGGACTTCAAAAGTCCTCCCTGTCTATGTGATGATTCACTTTCACCAAAATTCCAAGTCCCCAAACTCTAGATTTTTTTCTATGTGTCCTCTCCAAATGGATGGTTAGGATTGACTCCGGCCTTCGAGCCCTTGGGAGTCCAAGAAAAACTATGTTCTACTTTCCCCGGAGTGTTGGACCTCTAGATATACTACCAAGTGTCCTTCTAGTGATGAATGGTCCATATCAACTCCGCTTCCTCTCTTCTCTTGGAGTATTTACCCTCCAGATCTCTTAATATGGTGATGCATGTCCTCTCCAATGGATGACCCGGATGACTTCGGTACTCCAGGCTTCGAGAGTCCTATGTTCTCCAATATTATGTTCTTCTAAACCTATGAACTGATGGAGGGTCTAATCTTTTGCCACGTGTCCATTGATTTGGATGGCCAGGATGAGCTTCGACCTTCTAGCCTCTCGGTATTCTCACCCCAACACAAATTAGATCCTCCAAACCATGAACTAACGAAGCTCGGATCCACGCACCATGTGTTCATTCCAATGGAAGACCAATATTCACTCCTTCTCCTGGCCCTTCGGGGATTTTCGACACAAATCAACTGGTTTCCTTTGAAGTAATGGAATTCTAGACTCCTCTATCTATTACCAAGTGTCCTCTCATTCAATGGTGAGGATCTACTCCTCCCTTCAGTGCTTCAGGGGATTTGAACCCTCCTAACCTTTATTCTCCTGGAGTGTCCTAACACCGGACCATGGGATTCGATGACACCTGTCCACCGATAATGATGGTGGATATGGCCTCTGCTACTCCACGATTTGACAATTTTTCCTTCTCCAACACTGTGTGCTCCTGTAGTACTAAAACTCTAGTCCTCACGATCTACGGACACGTGTCTCCTGCACCAATGACATGGATTCACTACAGGACTTCGGAGCTTTGGGAGTCCCCTATACTCCACACCTCTATTCTTTCAAATTGTCGATCTTCCAGATACACACGATCCATTGACACGCGTCCTTACAAATGGACCGTTCTAATTGATTTCAGACTTCAAGACTTTGGGAGACTCATCTCCTATATGGCTAAATGTAGAAAACCCCCAGACTTGCGAAGTCCAAATGATACTGAGGGTTAAATCTCGTGAAACTTACCTGGATCCAATGGTTGTCGATCCACTGGTTTAGATCCTATGACTGGGATCTGTTCTCCTCTTGCGCACTCCTCCTTGATTCTGGATTTAGATCTAACAGTCCAGATATGCTCTCTTGCTAAGATTGGTGACTGCTGTAGCTTTTCCTCCCAATGAAGGATTCTTAAATAATTTTCAAAGGCTTCGAGCCTTTGAATATTTTTCTCTGCAAGCTAACTCCTTGGCCTGAGCTGCACCTCCTGAGCTTGAAATGATTTTAAAATTAAAAAGGGCTGGGCCCTTTGAACGTATCCCTCCTCTAGGGCTGTCAACTTGGCTGTTTCTCGTGTTCCTGGAAAACACTACTGCCCCTAAGCTTTGATCTTGGAGTAGGCTTACTTATGCTCTCTTTTTGCTTCCTCCACAACCTTAACCTTAAAGGGTTCTCAACCACTGCACTCCTTACATATTTTTGGTGCACAATGGCACTATCTCTCCTGATCTTACAACTCGCTCAAATTTTAAGGGTCTCTGCCCTCTGTTCCTTCAAATGAATTATTGTTCTTTCATGGCACTCCTTCACTCTTCCTCCTGAGCTTGACCAACACTTTAGCATTTTGTTGGTGATGTGCACTCTTTACACTCTGAGTTTCTAAAGGACTCAAACTTAAGACTTTTTCCAAATGTCTTTCATGTGCACTCCTTGCACTTTCTATATACACTCCTTGCATAGCTTTCTCTTGAGTCCTTAACTCTTTAGGCTCATTGGTGCACTCCTTTCACTCCTTATAGAACTTTCCTCCAGAGTGTTCAGTAACTCTAGTCCTTCTTCTCCTCCAGCTAGCTATCAGAGTGTTCAGTAAATATGATGTGCACTCATTGCACTATTCCTTCTGAGCTTCAAAATGGTTCTAGTGTGCCCACTTGGAACTCTCTTCTCTGAACTCACAACAAAGTTCAAGTGCGCTCCTTGCAATGGATTCACATAGTTTCAACACTCTGGTGTACAGTCCTTACACAATCCTAGGAGCCTAGAACTACTCACAAATATACAGATAGGGAAATCTATCTAATTCCTGCAAATGAAACATGTTTGCATACATCTACAACATACATGAATAAATACAAAAAAACATCTAGAGAATAACCATTCATCACACATAGGAACACAAACACCTCATATGTAGAAAAATCTGCTTTTGTATTATATCTGAATGTATATGTACAAATATTTACAAAGTCTAGAGTGCAACAGAGTCTTCAACTCTCTCTCACTCTCTCTCATCCTCTAATCATCTCATCCATTTTGATACAATGAGATTTTTTTTCAAAATAGGGGCTCCTCAAGCCTTCCCTCCATCTACCTACTCGCATTGGACTACATTGAATTTCCATCTAGTCTGAATCAGATCTAGATCCCTCCTACTGTCATCCATTAAAGGTGACTCTATCTATTACAAAAAAATGGTTGTACAAAGACAATGGCTCGGTTTTCCTTGAGCCATAAAACATTCAATTACATCAAAAAATTTAAATTTGGGTTCAACATGAGAGGGTTGGCGCTGCTCTTTCCTTGGAACCCATTTCTCCTTGTGGACTGATGTGCTTCCTTGCTGGTGTTGATGAGGTGGAGTGATGCTCCTACATCAAAGACCTAACATGGGATCACATCTAGCGTGCTCTCAATCCTGTGTGGACCCTCGACTCACCCCCTGGAATCCACCAATGTCAAATTAGTTGACATGGTAACCCATAATAAATTTTTCCCATAATTTTCTCAAAAAATATAAAGGCACCTCCCTGTTATTGCAGGGAGGTTTATCAGATACCATGTACCACCTATCCATCTAGTGTTGACTAATTTTTGGGTGGATTCACTAGTCAATGAAAATTTGTTTCTTGTTGATAGGTGGTTTTTGTCTAGTTCGAGGATTAATAAAAAGAGACATGATTTCTTGTTTTGAAATAACCAAGTCTCTAACTTGGTTTCTATCCAGTCCAATGCAGCAAAATTAAAACATTCTAGCCTTGTATTGAGAAATAAAAGTTATTTTCCCTTGGGAAATTGCAATGGACCTCACAATGACTTCCAATGTAATGGCCAAGGAATGTCTACTAGGTTCTCTTGTGCCCCTTAATTCATTTACATTTTTTCTCAATATGGCCAACCCCTCGTTAGTTTGTTTGTCTATTTTGGGTGGTTGTGGTGAGTTGGGGTTTTCCTCACCTTGGTCTTCTTGTGGGCCATTTACATTGTCTCTGTGTTCAATTTTATAATATATGTTGCAATTTAATAAGGCATGACATGTAACTTAGCTCGATTATTTTAAAATAGAAATTTACAAAAACCGTCAAAACATATTTTAAGAATTAAAAAAAAAACCATAAAATAATCACATTTCTTGTAAATTCTCTACAATTATTTTTAAAGGGGAAATGGTAGGAAATGTAAGAGGTGACTCTCTCTAAATTTTCTAGATGATATTTCTAGATAGAAGATTACAAATTTCTATAATTTAGATTCTTTTAGGATATATTAAATTAATGGAATAAAAGTAAAAATTACTAAAATGGGAGGAAAAGAAGAGAAATCAAACACACATGGCTTGACTAGGACACGGTGGCAAGAAATTGACTTTGCTCCTCCTATCTCTTTTCTCAATGAGGGTAAAACCGTGAGCGTGATGTGTGAAAATGGGAACAAATCATGCCCGTGGCCGGTTAAAAATGGTATGACAGAGGAACGCACACACGCTCTTGCCAAAAGTCCTGTGTGGCAAGATGAGTGGAGTTTCAGGCTTTACCAAACTTATAGAATAAATAACACGTGCCCATTCCTAAGAACACACATGCGTTCATGCGAGTGCACATTCCTGTTGACCCCTTTGCCACTTTTTCATCCACCAACGTTTTTCACACACCTAGAGAGGGTATCATCAAATCCCTTCCCATTCTCAACACTTTTGGATCTACATTGTTTATTGTAATGCCCTTCTTTTCCACATCTCCATCATATATTTACTATTTTTTTTGAAGATTTAGATCTCCCTGTAGATTTAGATTTCCTACTTGAGGACTTATTTTTATTTCTTTCCTGGGAGCGTCCTCTTACAAATAAGGCATTTGTACTCCGAATTTCCATGTTTTTCCTCCTCATCTCTTCTGACAACAAGGATTATACCACACCATTGAAACTTCAAGTAGTTGCATTAATGCCTATGGTTACAACTAGAGTATCCTACGATTTTGGTAAAGAGCACAATAAATTGATACACTTATCTTCATAAAAAATCCTAATATCAACAAACAATAACTAACTTTCCATAATATTGAATGTGTTTAGATGCTTTATTACTGAGTCTCCATATTTCATCCTCAGATTGTAATACTTCTTCCACATGAAACCTTTTTTTACCAGGAACTTAAATTGATACAAAGCCTTTAACTTATTCCACAATTCCTTGGATGTAGCTTCCCCTGACACATCTAGTAATACTGAATCTAAAAGACACAACCGAATCTGTAAATTCTAACCTTGTACAATATCTACTGCAAACAGATATTCAGAAAAGAACATAAAATATACAATGGAAAATACAAACATTACACAGATATTTTTCCCCTGGAAACCCAAACCGGGAAAACCAACATATTCTATATTCATTCATTGTGTTACAATGTTTACAATACAAAATACATATAGGAGCCAACAACATCCAAAACCCTAACCCAATGACTTGGATTAGTCAAAAAACCCTAATTCCTTAACCATAAATAGAAAACCATCGGCAAAGAAACCATGTGTCGAAAAACCACCTAAATATAATGCGGTCCCAAAAATGCGGTCCCAATATAACACATACCCAACAGAATCAAGTGCTCTTTTCTTTCCAATACAACTTTGTCCAATCTTCCATTGATATTATTATATATGCAATACCTAGATCTAGAGTGACTCATTGATCTTTGTCTACAAAAAGATCTTCCATCTTGAGCTTCCACATCTCAAAACTTTTCCCATTAAATATTTTGATCTCTATTTTTGAACTTTTCTCCATTTATTTTCACCACAAGAATCGATACCACACAAATCCCAATGTAAATAAGTTTATCACATACCCAAGACAAACCCTTAGCCACAAAGGCGTCCCCATGAAGAAAATAAATTCTCTGATACCAAATGTAAGTTTTAAACCTTTTTCGGTAATGCAATGCACACACAAATTCTTAACAGAGAAAATAAAACAATTGCAATCAAACATATACACAAAAACTTACCTTGGAAATTGATATATCCGATTAACTTAGATTCATTCACAAGATCTAAAAAACCATGCAAAAACATGAGAATGGAAAATAAATCTCTTTTATTCCTTCTCCATCCTAACTATTACAATGGAAGTTCAACCTCTTATAACTACTATATGAGATTTTCGAAAACAACTAATTTTCGAAAATTCTTGCATGACTCTAAAACTAACCAATAACTAAGAGATAGCTAGAGAGACACTATTTTTCAACATGTTTTTCTAATGAGGTGCATAAAATAAGAGATAACATATCATTACTAATTTAAAAAATCCCACAAAAACACTAAAACCCCAATTTGAGGCCTTATATGATGGAATTTGGCCCTGGAAAAGTGTCAAAATGATGTCCAATCTAAAGAATTAGATTTTCACAATAGTAAAATATTTGATAAACACTTCCCTATAAAATTTCATCTCAAATGGATAATCGAGTCAAAATTTATGACCCTCATAAATACTTACATTAGAAATAGAACTCCGAAAACCAGCAACCTATTTTAGAGCCACATCTCTAATTCTATTCATCATGATCCAACTTCATTGTTTAGAATACAATATATATAGGATCCCGCAACATAGAAAAAAACACGAATCCAATAATCAAGATTACATTACAACCTTAATTCCTTAAGTGGAGTTAGAAAATGATGGGATGAAATACCATGCACCACTAAACTTCCAAAGGTGGAGAACCACCCTCACTAAAGGCAAAATACCACTAAACAATTAGGAAAAAACACTCTCAATTTTTTTTTCGAGGGAAAATAGAGGGACCTAGGCCCAACATCATTAGGTTTTCCTTCTCACCCTCATTCCTGGCCAACTAACCATTTGATAGCCAACCAAACGAGATGGTCCAACGTCTTCCTAACTTCATAATATATTGATTGTATTAGGTTATTGTGGTCTTCATACACATGGCCAATATTTAGTTGAGGGTTTCATATACCAATGGTTTGGCCAATATTCCACATGAGGTAAGCCTATTGAATCCATTGAATTTATATGCGGATCTGATTGACCCTGTGCATGCAAAAACCTAACCTACTAATTCATTATAAGCATAGGCGATAGATTTAGTAAAAGCATCCGTAAAAGATACAAGACCAATAATGGTAGAAACATAAACATAGTTATAGTTGGACGAGGAAGACACCATATTCTCCAAGAGTAGAGAAGACAACATCTTCAATAGGAGCACCCATCTAATAGACTGTATCCTCAAAAAAATTGGTTTGGTAGATCAAGTCTTGGTTTTGGGGAAAATTGGTTTGAATCCAGACCAAATAGAAGGAGTTAGAATGTTTCTGAAAAGGGGAGACTAAGAGGATGAGGTAATAATACAATAATGAATGCACAATAATGAAAATTTGGATGTCGTAGATGAGAAAAACCGAGGTCCAAGAACTATAAGGTTTAGGAATCGACAGGTTATTCCACGGACCCCATGGATGCTAAAAGGGAAAAATGAAAATACAAATGGGAAAAATGACAAAGGTAATGTTGTTTTGAACATAGACCAATATAATAGATCTGAATTCATAATCAAGTATCAATATGCAAATTTTTTCATCATCAAATCTTATAGTTCAGATGATGTTCACAAGAGCATAAAATATACTGTCGGATAGGATTCAACGACAATGAATGAAGAGAGGACACAATTATGAATAATAAAATGTTTTTTTCAATTGCATTCAACATGTTTGATATTTTACTTTCATATTTTTATTTCTTCTCGTTGTGGATTTTTTCTTCCTGTTTTCCAATCTCTTTTCTCAATCAGGGTAAAAACACAAGCATGGTGTGTTCCAATGGGCACAAATCATGCCCATGGTCAGTTAAAAATGGTATACATAGGAACACATGCACATCCTTAGGAATGCACACATGTTCCTGCCAACAATCCTGTGTGGCAAGCTGAGTGGAGGCTCGAAATTTACCAAACCTATAGAATCAGGAACATGTCTTTGTTCCTAAGAATGCACACGTGTTCCTATTGACCCCCTTGCCACTTTTTCATCCACCAACTATTTACACACACCCAGAGAGGGTATCATCAAATACCTTCCCACTCTCAACACTTTTGGATCTACATTGTTTATTGTAATTCCCTTCTTTTCCACATCTCCATCTTACATTTACAATTTTTTCTGAAGATTTAGATCTTCCTCTAGATTTAGATTTCACACTTGAGGACTTATTTTTATTTTTTTCCTAGGAGCGTCCTCTTACAAATAAGGCATTTGTGCTCCGAATTTCCATGTTTTTCCTCCTCATCTTCTCCGATAATAAGGATGAGACCATGCCACTGAAACTTTAAGTAATTTCATTAATTCTTAGGGCCACAACTAGAGTATCCCACGAGTCTAGTAAAGAGAACAATAAATTGATACGCTTATCTTCATAAAAAATATTAATATCAACAAACAATAACTAACTTGCCACAATATTGAAGGCGTTTATATGATCCATTAACGAGTCTCCATATTTCATCCTTATATTGTAAAGCTTCTTCCACAGGAAATGTTTGTTTACCAGGAACTTAGACTAAGAAAAATCCTCTAAATTATTCCATAATGCCTTGGATGTGACACATCCAGTAATACTAAATCTAAGAGACACAACTGGATCAAGTGCTATTTGATTTCCAATCCAACTTTGTCCAATCTTTTGTTGACATTATCATAGGTGAAATACCTGGATCTAGAGTGACGCATTGATCTTTGTCTACCAAAATATCGTCCATCTTGAGCTTCAACATCTCAAAACTTTGCCCATTAAATATTTTGATCTCTATTTTTGAACTTTTCACCATTTCTTTTCACCACAAGAATCGATACCACACAACTCCCACTGTAACAAGGTTTATCATAAACCTGAGACAAACCCTTAACCAAAAAGGCACCCCCCTGAAACTAATACCTTCTCTGATACCAATTGTAAGTTTTAAACATTTTATAGTAATGCAATGCACACACAAATTCTCAACATAGAAAATAAAACAATTGCAATCACACATATACACAAAAATTTACCTTCGAAATTGATGTAGTTGATTAACTTAGATTCATTCACAAGATCTAAAAAACCATGAAAACACATGAGAATGGAAAATAACTCTTTTTTATTCCTTCTTCATCCTAACTATTACAATGGAAGTTCAACACCTTATAAGTACTATCTGAGATTTTCAAAAACAACTAATTTTTGAACATTCTCGCATGACTCTAAAAATGATCAATAACTAAGAGATAATTAGATTTGGATCAAACTTGGTATACAGATTTGGATATACAATGTGCCCCTTTTCATCAAACTTGGTATACAGATTTGGATCACTTTTACTCCTCATAAAACCCTTCTGAAGAAAGAATGAATCTATCTTCTCATACCATGACTTAGGTGCATGTTTTAGTCCATACAATGATTTCTTTAATTTACATACTAAATGTTCCTAACCACTTTTCACAAATCCCTCTGGTTGAGTAAGGTAAACCTCCTCCTTTAACTCGCCATTCAAGAAAGCATATTTTACATCTAATTGGTGAAGCTTCCAATGGTGTTTTGTAGCTAGTGAAATTAACATTCTTATAGTGTTTAATTTAGCTATTGGTGCAAATGTTTATGCATAATCAATGCCCTCTTTCTGTGAATACCCTTTTGCCACCAATCTAGATTTATACTTATCTATACTACCGTCTGCTTTGAATTTAGGTTTGTATATCCATTTACATCCTATGGGCTTTTTATCTTTAGGCAATTCATTCAATTCCCAATTTTTGTTTTTCATTATAGAGCCACATTCTTCCTCCATTATTTCTCTCCACTCTTCATGTTCATTAGCTTCATTAAAAATCATGGGTTCTATGACATTTGAAATATTACTCATTAGGGCGTAATCTTTATATTTTCAAGTGGGCAAACCTATCGTGAAGATCTTCTCAATTAGCTGAAGATTCTTTTTCATTGCTAGATGTATTCATGTCATTGGGTGCCTTTTCCTGCTGATGCTTCTCTTCTTTGACCTCCTCATATTCAAGAAGTACATTCCATCTTTCATGACTATTTTCCTCATTCTTTCCTTCTGCTGAGAGATTCTTACCTTTCATCATACTTCGTGCACACTCCACCAGATTTCTGTTTTTCCTTTCTACAACTGTGTTCTGCTGTGGAGTGTGGGGTACTATAAATTTTTGTACTATTCGATGATATTTGCAGTACTTGATGAAGTTCCCCCTTGATCTGAGGGAAGGATTTTGATGGGTTTTCCTGTTTTCTTCTCCACCATGTTTTTAAATTCCTTAAAGTATTAAAAAACATCACTCTTTTTCCTAAGGAAATAAACCCAAGTGTATCTTGTACAGTCGTCAATAAACAATAAGAAATAATAATCACCTCCTAGCAACCTTGTCTGCATTAGTCCACAAACATCAGTGTACACAAGTTCTAATAGATCCATTTTTCTCCTATCAGGATTAGAGGGGAATTCATCTCTGTGCATCTTTCCTAATGCACAACCTTCACAAGCAACATCCTCATTCTTCAACATAGGGATTCCTTCAACCATAATTTTTTTTTTGTAATAACAACAAATCATGATAATTATTGTGACCATGCCTTTGGTGCCAAAGAGTTTCTGTAGGCATAGTCACAGAAGTTGAATCTTGACGATTCTTGTCGGTGACATCAAGTTTGTATAGGCCTCAAACTCTTACTCCTCAAGCAATAGCTCTGTAATTATCGTGCAAGTCCTTCACTATACAATGTGTCTTGAAGAATTCGACCTTTGAATCCTGATCTGTAATGGTGGACATAGATTCAAGTTTTTCTTTATCCCAGGGGCATACACAACATTTTGGAATATCTCCATATCCCTTGATTTGATAAGAGCGATCGTCTCCAAGATAAATATGGGCACCTTTATGTGTTTATTTAAAGTTTATATACCAATTATTGTTACATGTAATGTTAATTGAAGTGCCAGAATAAAAAAAACCATGCATCATCATCATCAGTTTTAGTAGACAACGCAACATTAGAAACAAACAATTTTAGATCTCTTGGATCAATATTCGGGTTTTTTTCTGCAAAGTGTCCCTAGCCTCATCATCATTTTTATTCTTATAACATTCTCTGGAAAGATGACCAGTCCTACCACAATAGAAGCACTTAGGTTCATTTCTATTCGATGGCATACCTTGATTTGTCTTTGACTTCCTCTCAAATGAACTTCCTCCTACGCCTCCTTCTCATGGTTTTCCTTTAGGGAATCTCTTCTTTGTCCATAGTGCTAAGTCTAAATTCCGAGGCTTCAAATTCACGCGCCTCTCTTCCTCCTGCAACAATATACCCGTGAGTTCCTCAAAAGTAGGAGCTAGTCCTCTAGCATTCTATTTAGGGCAATTGTGACAAGATCAGTGTTTGAAATATCCATTTTAATACTTAGCAATTTACCATTTTAATACTTAGCAATTTACCATTTAGGAAAAGAATGGGATTCATATTATTAGTTTGATACATATATTTAAGTTATTTCCACGTTTCACTAGAAGTCGTAGCATCTCTAATATGCAGAATTATGCTATCTTTAACAAACATTCTCAATAATACCTTAAGTCTTAGCATCTCTAATATGCAGAATTATGCTATCTTTAACAAACATTCTCAATAATACCTTGCTGTCGTGCCTGCAACAGCATCGGGTCACACTTCATCTCCTTTTGTGATCGTCCATACGCCATAACCTTCAATCAAGGTTTGCATCTTGAATTCCCAATTGATGAAATTCGATCCATCCAATTTATTGTCTTCGTTGAGGTAGGTTTCTGCCAGCGGATTCACCATCTCTGAAAACTTCTTCACACAGTAAAATTACACAGAAAAATTCTCGAATTTGATTTCGAATAATTGGAATTCGAATTCTTCAGTTCAGCGAAGAGAAATTCTCCATCTCCCACTACACTGCAGTGCACTACGCACTTTCTTGTGTTCACAGAGAAATTACATCAAATCTGCAGAGAACTTATAATTTATGAATAGGTGTGGACTTGAAGTGTATGAGCGCAAAGAGAAATTATGGAAATAGCTTTAGCAAACAACGATCTGTCCTTCAGCTCTGATTCTCTCTTCTTCACACGCCTGTGTATGCATATTTCTCATGCAAATTTCCCTTGCACGAAGACAACGCACCAACAAGGAAATACCAATTGTTGGTGGCCTCCCCACTGGCTGTCCCTTCGCTGCTCCACTGCGATCTCCCTTGCAACGAGACCCTTCATGCACAAAACAACAGGGAACTAAAACGAGGAGGAAAGAAAACGATCCGTTCAACGCTGCCCTTCAACAACAAGTGATCCGCCTCTTCACAATCTCGCTCCACGTAGATGTTGCACTGTTTGGTCGTGTTCTGACAACTCTCAAGAATGAAGAGAAGTACCAGTAGTGATCCGCTTCTCCAGTCCAATCTCAACGAACGCAGATCCTCTGACAGCGATCCCGCAGATCTTCACGCAGGTGCTCCACGTCCTATCCACGCAGGTGCTCCACGAGGTATCAACAGATGCACAGGTCGTGCACCTCTCTTTCTCTTCGCGCAACCTCTAACAGCGATCTGGGCGCACTCTGGCCTCTAGCAGCGATGGATGGCTCTGATACCAACTTAAAAAACGAGAAACGAGAACTGACTCCCAACACCTGGAGAAGGGAATCAAAGCCAAGCTTGTTCAAGTTAATCAATGAGAATTACAAATATATATGTACGATGCCATATAGTTGAGGAACGGTTTATGAACGGTTTGAAATGTTGAGACGGTTGGAAACTAATCACAGTCCAATCAACTAATTGTCCATTACTGTAAGTGATACAACTTCATTGCTTGTAATACAATATATATAAGATCCCACAACATCCAAAAAAATCCTTAATCTATTAACCAAGATTAGATTACAACATTAATTCCATAACTGGAATTAGAAAATGATGGGATGAAATACCATGGGCTACTAAACTTCCAAAGGTGAAGAACCACCCTCACTAAAGGAAAAATACCACCCAAAATTTGGCAAAAACACTCCATTTTTGTTTCCAAGGGCACTAGAGGGACCTAGGCTCAACATCATTAGGTTTCCCTTCTCACCCTCATTCCTGGCCAACTAACCATTTGACATCCAACCACACAAGATGGTCCAACGCCTTCCTACCTTCATAATATATTGATTGTATTAGGTCATTTTGGTCTTCATACACTCGACCGGTATTTAGTTGAGGGTTTCATATACCGACAGTTTGGTCAATATTCCACACAAGGTAATCCTACTGAATGCATCGACTTTATATGCGGATCTGATTGACTGTGTGCATGCCAAAACCTACTGATTCATTAGTAGTATAGGTGGTAGACAAAGTAAAAGCATCCATAAAAGATACAAGACCACTAATGGTTGAAACATAAACATAAGTATAGTTGGACGGGGAAGACACCATCTCCGCCAAGAGTAGAGAAGACAACATTTCAATAGGAGCACCGATCTAATAGACTGTATCCTCACAACAATTTGTTTGGTAGATCAAGTCCTAGTTTTGGGTAAAATGGGTTTTAATCCAAATCAAATAGGCGGAGTTAGAATGTTTCTGACAAGGGGAGACCAAGAGGGCGAGGTAATAGTGCAATGATGAATGCACAATAATGAAATCCTGGATGTCGTAGATGAGCAAAACCAAGGTCCAAGAACTGCAAGGTTTAGAAATCAACGGTTTATTCCACGGATCTCGTGGATGATAAAGGGGAAAAATGAAAATACAAATGGGAACATTGATGAAGGTAATGTTGTTTTGAATAGAGACCAATATAACAAACCCGAATTCATAATCAAGTATCAAAATGCAAAATTTTTCATCATAAAATCTTATAGTTCGGATGATATTAGAGATAATGTTCACATTACTGTTGTGTGCTAAGTTTGGAGATTAGCTTGAGGTTTTGTAGGAGACTGTTGAGATATTCTCTCAACCTAAATCTCCAAGATTAGAATTAGTTGGATCTCACTCCAACTATATATACATGTAATGTATCTGTGTGAGTGTGCAATACAAACTATTATATTTTATGAGTTAATAGTGCAATGGTTTCTCTATCAATTTCTATTATGGTATGAGATCTTGGATGGGCTTAATCCCTCATGGGAGTGCCCATGAAGATGCAATAACCATTGAAGCTGATTCACTGTAAATATGTGTGGGAGTGTGTTTTGAGCGAGCGTAATTGTTATGTGTTAAGTTATTTTTCTGTGTACTATTGCGATCATCCGCTATGAGAAGAGACAAGAGATAAAACGTTGCCCAGATATTCACTGATCAAATTGTGAGAGATGAGATGCCTGTGAATTAATTGATCACTAACAGTTGTGTGGAAGAAAAGAGATCCGTCATGTCACCTGGGCTCACCTCATGTCTTTAAGATTTGGAATCTTGCAGCCTGCTCATTTCGTAGCAGCCAATGAATGCTTACTAGATCTGTTGATGCTTGTAGTACATGTTTATTAACACCGGATCTGCTTTGGCGTTGATACAGGTGGCTGAAAATGAAATCTCATTTGCCAGCATATACATAAAACAATGACTTCCTGTTTTCCATGCATCACATGAATTGGGCGACAATGGGAAGATATTTTATTTAATTTGTGTTAATACATATTAGCATATATAGTGTTTGTAAAATATAGTATGAAGAACCAATTATAGAATGGAATAGCATAATTTTAAATTGGTGGTTCTCCATGGCATGAGCACAAATCATTAATTTAATTATGTTCAAGTTTGTTATATATTGATGTGACCTGTCGTGCTCCGGGAACATTAGTTACAGGTTATTTTTATGAGGTCAAGTTGTGAAACTGACTACTGAAGACATTCAATATATAGATCATTCTCCTATATAACTATTGAAATTTTCTCTTTGGGGGAATTCAACAGATGGACGTGTATCCATAGGATGGTTTAGTATCAAGATTGTCCTTTGTGAAGTCGAGAAGCGTCGGTTGTACACAAAACGTCAAAGATAGTTGGAAGCAATTTTATCTGTGTTGTATGAAGTTGTAGATTGAAGATGACGAGAGAAAAATAGTGTGTCTATGAAGTTCAAAGATGGGTGTAAGTGCGTATGAGGACCAGTCAGAGAAAAACATATGACAAATTTTGTAATCATGATTTCAGTATTGTAAGTTTTTTTTAATGTAAGCATTAAAGTGGGGTGTTAGAGATAATGCTCACATTAATTTTGTGTGCTAAGTTTGGGGATTAGCTTGAGGTTTTGTAGGAGACTGTTGAGATATTCTCTCAACCTAAATCTCCAAGATTACAATTAGTTAGATCTCACTCCAACTATATATACAAGTAATGTATCTGTGTGAGTGTGCAATACAAACTATTATTTTTTATGAGTTAATAGTGCAATGATTGCTCTATCAATTTCTATTAGAGAGAACTCAGTTATGAATAGTATAATGCTTTTTTCAATTGCATTCAAGATGATTGATATTTTTCTTTCATATTTTTCCACAACGATGTTTTTGAGTCTGTGTATACAAAATAAATCAAAATAATATACAATTGAATATAGTGAACCATGTTTCAAGGACTATGTATACAAAATAAATCCAAGTAATGAACAATTGAATAGTGAACTGCAAGTTACCTCAATTGCGCCTTGCTCTCTCCTTTGGTTATTCTTTTTTTTTTTTCAATCAAGAAAAAAATACTTATATTAGTGAGAAAAAAACATTTATATTAGTGAGTATAAAATGTCTTTAACAAAATATCCATCTGCTGCAAGCTGCCCATAATTACTCTCTTTTACATAGTCATACCCTGTAAATATATATGATGTCCAAATATAAGATCCTCCTGTTTTTACAATATAGATTTAAAAAAAACATAGTCTTCAACTTTGTGAAAAGAAAATTTATACAATTTTCATTATTTTGAAGTTCTTTGTATGTATTCATGTTCTTTCTGCATGGTATTTCACACCTTCTTCTAGTTGTAGTGTTTGCTTGGATAAATGATCAACTTCCTTATTGAATTCTCTATAAATATGTTGTGCTTTTAATTGTTGAAACTTCCCACTCAACAGTCGGTTAGATTGTTTTTATGAGAAAACCAGTCAATAATCATCTTAGAGACTCCTACCAATCTCCTACCAGTTGTAAAATTTTAATCTTTTCGAAATGTGCAAAGTATAAAATACACCATAGTGCTAAAAGTTCACCCCTGGTATTAGTTCCACAACCACAATTAATCTTAAGATTATATGAACCCAATTCTGGACACTTTAAAATTGCTATGCACCACATTTTAAGCCCTCACAATGTTAGGCTCCATCAAACTTCGGTTATTCATTTGTGCTCCTTGGTCTGGGAAGCATCCAATAGAACATGCAACGTTGGAATGTGAAGGCTTCTCTGGGAATAATGTGATGTAGTCGTGGTTTAATGCTATAATGTAATGATAGGCAGTGATGCGGTGGAGGTGTCTAGGCTATGAGGATAAGGGGTCTGATGGAGTCTGGTTAGAGCCTCTTCTGCAATATTGTTTAAACATTTTTTAAATTTCGATAATTGCAAAAGAGAAATGGTGTAGAGTACGAAAATAATTTGACATCACATATTTTTCAATCAATTAAAAATTTCCATATTTAAAATTATGTAAATAGAAAAATAAATTTATTTAAGAAAACTTGAATTAATATAGAATTTCAATAAAACTTTTAACATATTTCTCAATCAATTAAAAAATTTCATATTTAAAATTATGTAAATAGAAAAATAAATTTATTTAAGAAAAATGGAATTAATATAGAATTTCAATAAAACTTTTAGCATATTTGAAAATTCAAATAAAATAATACAAAGTTAACTTAGTTTTATAATGGAAAACTATGGTCCCTCTAGAAATTACATCGAAATTTATGTTATATCATATATGAAGAGGAAATCTTTAAAATCTACATGAGGAAATCTTTAAAATCCACATGAAAAACAAAAAGAGAAAGTGATGATTCCTATTATATCATATAGGAGAAGAAATTTTAAAACTGTAAAAATAGGCTGATCCGTGTCAAAGTAAGTTGTAATGACCATAAATATAGCATACTTAGTAAATCTCTGAGCTTAAAAGGGTCGAGAATATTTATAAATGAAGACCTCATTCCCGAAGACCAAGCTGAATTAAGGAAGGAAGTTCAAAAGGTAAAAGAAGCCAGGAAAGAAGGAAAATGGGCAATAATTAGAAATCAAAAAGGTATTGTTAGGGATAGAGACCATAAGGATAATAATAAATAGGAATTTGGGACACTTGGGATTCTTTTTTGGAATTGTCATGGCTTTCCATGGCGCAAAGGTCCTATGATAAGTTGGATCCCAAGTGGTATTGATATTATCTGTCTAGCTGAAACTTGAGAGCATGAGGAGTCTAAGGTCCCTAACATGGAAGGATTTGTCTTGTGGTTGGCATTGAACAAAAAATCCCATCGTAGAGGGATATGAGGCATAGCTTGTTATATTAGAAAAATCATTTCTCCTCACATTCAACTTCATAAGATTGACCCTCTTAATCAATACATTTGTATAGAAATTTCATACACCAATGCTAAGAACATGTATATAACAATTTGTTATTTTGCACCTATTAATTCTACTTTTTATAATAAAAATAATCTAGATAAAAATTGTCCCTATAATAATTTAAAACAAGATATTTATAATTTGAAAAATGAAGGTAATATCCTCCTGTTAGGAGACTTTAATGCTAGGACCGCAACTAAACAAGCTACTCTTTTAAGTGATGACTCCAACCATAATCCTTTATGGCTAGATGAGGACCTTGTTTTATCTAATAGCTACAAAAGAATCTCTCAAGACCTAATTGAGAATTTGTTTGGTATGTTTCATTCCATTGAAGCACAAAAGTACCAAGACCTAATTGAGAATTTGGCATCGAAGCTGGTCAAGCTCAGCAACTCTCAAGACCTAATAATTTGGTAATGGAGTAAATGAAGTGGCTAACCCAACCAAAGTTGACTCAGATTCATGGGATAGTTAGTAGTGTTGTATATTATGTGCTATATGATATCCCCGTTTCCAACCAAATAACAACTTTTGACCTTTAAATGACCATGATTCGACTCTGATCATAAACTCTTAACCCTAACTCTAAAAATTTTCCATGCATAGAGTACCATTGAAGAGAATTGTGATAATCAAAGGAACTTGCTTTGACAAAAGTAAAGTTACATTTCTTTAAAGGATTTAAATAGTAAAATAAAACTCCTAACTTATAAGGGGACAACATTGATTAACTCTATCATAATTTTACAACTACACTCTTTCCACTTCCATTATCAATTTCCTCTTTCGAGGTGTCCCATAAGAATAATAGAACAACCAACTCCTTGGTATGATAAAGAATGTAAAATTGCTAGAAATCCATTAGGATGCTTCTAATGAGCCCCCAAAATTCTGATAAGATCAATACATACAAAGCCCTAATTAAAAGGAAAAAAGATACTATATCAATGCAAAGCAAGAGCAACTTTCACAACTATACGTTGGATCCTACAGTTCTGGACCCAAATTCTAAAACGAATACTAAAGAAAATAATAGGATAATTCCCTTTAACGGAATGGAATTCCTACCATAAAAGTCTTACCAGTTCCCTAATGCCATGGACACATTCCTATTCTCTCCCTACAAAGGAAGAAGTTTTTTCTTTAGATGACATAGAGTTTGGGGTTATGGCTCGCAAATGGGAAAGTTACATTGAAGGCCGGTTGAAATTTTAAAATCGAGGGCCAACTCTGTCCCTTCACATACACAAGCTTAATTTAGTAGTCAAGGTGGCTTCCCCAAACTCCCCGATCTAAAGCCTCATTGTTCCTATTTTAAAATGGGGATAAAAACATTCTCCCTAATTATAGGACCATTATTATACATTCCATTTTTAGCCAATCTATGGAATCATTTTCTTGAAAAGAAGATTACATTTGGCCAGAAAGTCACGTAAAGAGCTAGCACCGGTTTGTGGAAGATATCATTCAACCGTGGACCATCTTGTTACTTTTAAGATCATTGCAGAGGAGTTCAAGAATACTAAAACCAATCTTTTTTGTTGTTTTGTTGACTTTAGAAAAGCTTTTGACATGGTTCCTAGGAGAAACCTTTTAGAATAGATTGAAGAGATAAAAGTTCCTCTCGAATTGAGGCCGCCAAGAATAAGGACATGAGATTGTTATTGCTAATTTAAAAAAACTGATAATAACAAGAGATTAATCAAGAATATCTAAGTTTAAAAACAAGGTTGTCCCTTGTCCCCTACCCTTTTGGACATATATACATTGATAAATTAGAAGAATGCTTTGGAAAGCAAAGTTGTAATGCCCTACTCTCAATCGTATAGTCATCAATATTCTTTATGCCGATGATATCACTCTTATGCATCAAGGAGTCCCTACGATCTTGAAAACCAACTAAGAATCCTCAAGGAGTTTGTCTAATATGGGTATGATTGTTAATACCGATAAGACTCAAGTCAAGTATCATTAAATCCACTAAGATCCATTATGATACCTTTGTATATGACAACAACAACTTGGAGGGTTAATTCATACAAATATCTTGGAATTGATATTCACCACAAGCTTAACACCTTGGAATCTTTATATCATTGAGAAAAAGGATTATTGGGATGAAAAGCTTATTATGGGCTTGAAAACAATTGTAAATCAACCAACTTTGAGTTGGGATAAGAAGAAACTCCTCTTTGAGACTCTGTTACACCTATTATTCTTTATAGATGTGAAGTCTAGGATGCATTCTCGGTAGAATTCTGGAGAAAGATAGACAAATACAAAAGAATTTTTTATAACCTATAATTTCAAAAATTAAAGGAAATACACCCTATCCCATCCTCCTCGTGAGAAACTAGCCTCCCCTATTGAGAGCATGGCTATGACTAGATACCAATGTATAAGAACAAGCAAAACAACATGGAAGACAAGAGGTCACCTAAAATTTCTTCCAAATCAAGTCATAACCACCATCGACTCAAGCTTAGGATGGCATAAAGATGTCTGCATCTTAGCTTTAAACTATTGGGGAATCATATGAAGAAAGTCCATTTTGTATAATAAAAGATGTTTCATTAAAAAAAAAAAATGTGAAATCAAAATTTAGGAAAAATGTGGTGTGATAAAGAGTTTGAGGAAAATAAAATTAAGGTACATTATAAAGATGTAATCAACCTTATAATCTAGAAGATCAAATTATCTATCCGCTTTGCCAAGTGTAATGAAAAAATAAGCATTGCTAAGATAAGAAAAAATTCTCACGAGTCTATAGTGAAACTCCGCATTGGTCAATTCCTAAAACGCCATGGATGAACGTGAAAGTGTGTCACCTTTTGTGACACTAAGAAGGTTTGAAGATGAAAACACTTTCTCTTAGATTGTCCCAACTATATAACTATTAGATCTCATCTTCAAAATATTGATCACATACCAACCTTCCTAACCTCTTAACTCAACAAAAGTATGGTGATCTTGGAAAGCTTCTCTTAATGCTTTTCGAGCACAGAAACAAAATTCTAAAGAATCACAAGTAATCACTTACCCTCTTAAGGTTTGATAGACCAATTAGTTCTTAGTGGACGTTAATCATCATCATCATTACATAAGCCAAAGGGCATGAACAAAAACTCATAGTGTCCCTCATGAGTTCTAAAGGTAGTCTTGGGAATGTTTTCCTCTTTCATACATATCTGGTGGTAGCCCGAACAAAGATCAAGTTTAGTAAAGAATTGGGCGCCACTCAATTCATCTAGGAGGTCATCAATGACATGAATGGGAAATTTGTCTTTAATGGTAAGTTTGTTGAGGGAATGGAAGTCCAGACATATTTTCCAAGAACCTTATTTATTCAAGACCATGACCACCAGAGAAGAGTAGGGCCTCGTACTAGGGAAGATAACGCCTACATTAAGGAGTTCCTGGACCATTTTCACAATTTCATTGTTTTGGGAAAAGGGGTGACGATACAGATAGATATTGGGAGGCAGGATTTTGGGTACAAGGGGAATGGAATGATCATGAACACCACGGGAAGGAGGGAGTCCCTGGGGGGTGGAAAATACCACTTGATGTTTAGAAAGGATGGCTTGGTGGTCTTGCGGCACTGAGGGTGTCTCTGTTTCTTATATGGCATGGATTTTGGAAATAACACCAGAATGACCTTTTTTTAGCAGCTTTTCCATACGATGGGAACTAATGATCTCAGGTGAACCGACCGTGATGCCTTGGAACTTATATTGGTGGCCCTCCTAGTCAAATTGCATGGTTAATTCCTTGAAATCCATGAGAATGGGACCCAAAGTCCTTAGCCATTCTTCACCCAACACAATGTCACAACTGCCCATGTAGATAGAAAACATATAAGATTTTAGGTGGTAGTCACCAATTTGGAGACACACATTTTCACAATGCCCTCCACATTTCATGGAGCCACCATTGGCAATCATGATTTGGAAATTATTGACGGCATGGATGTAGCAATGAGTTTCTTGGGAAATGCGATGATGAATAAAATTATGGGTGCTTCCACTATCAACCACAATGATGACCTTTTGATGCTCGTTGTAACCGATTAGCTTGATGGTTTAGGGAGCAGAGAAGCCAGTGAGAGCATTGAAGGAAATGACTGGTTCTACTTCAGGACGATCTGACGGAGGGGTTATGTCAATGGTTTTAGGTGACTCAAACACAAGGGGAGTTTCAACATCCTCTTCCGAAATATCCTCGGAGATGGCCATAAAAAAATTTTGTTCCTTACAATTGTGGCCCGGGAAGTATTTGTCATCACAATTACAAAAAAGGCCTTTGAGTTGGCGTTAATCCATTTCAACCCTGGTCAATTGTTTTAGTTTGGTGGAGGGAGTAGTGGGATTTACTGGTTTAGGGAGAGGGATAAAGGTGAGTTTCTGATTTTGAGATGATACAACCTCTTGTGCTTCTTTATCTCTTTTAGTAGCCTCCAACCAACTCTGGGGCCGAGCCATGAGGACATGGGCTCAAATCTCATCCTTGAGGCCACTGATAAAACACTCTTGGAAAAATGCATTATACATGCCCTCTGTCCGGAAATCTAGGTGCTCAAAGGAAACTATAAATTCTTCCATTGTTTCTGATTGTTTCAACTTTGTCAAATGACCCAAATGGTTGGTGTCAGTGTCAAAGCGTTCATAAATCTCTTCCACAAAGTGTTTCCAAGAAATATACCCTTGATGGGAAGTTTTTCTTCATTGCCACCATTGTCAACGTTCTTGATCTAGATGGATAACACCATACCGGAGTTTGGCCAAGTCATTTGTAATGTCGTATAAAGAGAAATAATGTTCCATTTGGGTTACCCAACCAGTGGGGTCTGAGCCATCAAATTTGGTCACATCCACTCACGGAAGGTGTAGGTCACATTGAAAGTGATGGTGATGAAAGTTATGGGAATGAGAGGAATGTTCACCTTCAGTATCTCGGGGTGAGTCAAAGGAAGGGTTATCTGTAGGGATATGAATCTTGGTGCAGAGTGACGAAAAGACAAATTCAATATGGGTGGTCAGGTCTTGTTTGATTTCCTCCATTGAGAACTACATGGTATTATTGATGGAGGCAACATTGGCACTGAGTTTTTTCACTTCTTGTTGGGTTTCGATGAGACTAGATTGCAAGGTATTGAAGCAAGCTTCCAAGTCTTGGCTGCGGGTATGGGCCATGAGGACTAGGGAACCGAAAATGGGCGGGTGGGGTAAAAAAAATTCCGAAAAATGATATGTATGAATGTGATAAGGGTGAAGATATGAGTCCAATGGAATAGGTCTCAAATAATGGTGAAAACATTTCCAGACTCATTTTTTTTTTTTTACACCTGAAAAGTTATACTCCAGTCTGAAGAATACTGCAATGATGAAATTCCCAAATTCTTAACTAGGAAGAAAAGTGTAGTTGCTTGTCAACCCAAACACAGTTGCATGGCAATAGATCTTGTCTGTTTGAATTTGTTTATGTTTATGTCCCCCAAGGGTTAGGTATTCAAGGGTTCTATAGATAACGGTTTTCCCTGTGCTATAGCTCTCTGATATACGTGCGGGGTCCAACAGTAGTACTCGGCCCAATATCCTAGGGCACTAACTAAGGAGGATAGATTGTACCCTTAGTCGTATTACCCAACTACCTAGGTACTAGAGAGTATCTTCCTGAGTGTTTTTCTCGGTGGCACTATAGCTGTTAGGCGATCGATCGTCTTATCTAAAGAGGGCATCAGTAAATCTAGGTCGATCCGTACACAGGTGTTGTCTGATGCGCTACCACTCGAAGGGGTACCAAGATGGGTTACAAGGGTGGCCAACAGATGTGCTCTTAAGAACCACTTGTATTTCTTGCGTGTATGAATCCATCAACCAAGGGTTTATGTGTGTAACGACAAATCTCTGTGGCTTTAAGACGCCGAAATATGTCTCTACCCTGGAAAAAAAAAAATTACGCACAATTTATGCCAAGGAAAGTGCTCTGATACCACTTTTAATATACCAAATATAAAAAGTATATAGAACAAAAATAAAATGCTAGAAATGGTAGAATAACAACAATATAACAAGAACAATCACCACAAATAACACTGAAATGATATAAGAATAACAAAAGAAATAACACTTTTATTTTGAAAGCCATGTTCACGGGCCTCTTCGAGGGGGAAACCTCCATTTGAGAAAAGCTCTATTACAATAATATCTAAGATAGGTTTCTCCTACCCTTGACTCCTATTTATACTAAATATGTCTATCAAAAGAAGCATCTAGAGGAAGATCCTTCTAGAAGAGAAAGATTCTATTAGGCCTTCTTACATTTCACTTATTCTATTTTATTGCAAGGCCTTATTAATATTGACCTTTATTACATCTAAATATATTTTTCTACCTATGTGCGGGTTAGGACCCTAACAAATTAGGGTTTAACTATGTTGTAACTAAGAACTGAACATCGATGAATGTTAACTGTTAAGTTCTCTATTAATTGTCAGAATAACATATCTGTGTCCTAGCTAAGGTTGCAGACATCTTAGTCCTATAACCATCCTTGCCTCTACCTCGGGTGAGATTTCATCTGCTTCGCAAGTGTTTCCGAAAGGGCCGGTAGTTAGGGTTTTTGTTGGTGCACTGTTATAGCGTTGAACCCTGGGTCTTCCCCTATGCCAACAAATGGTAACGTTGCCGAGACCTGAAACTGTGATTGTTGGGAACTGAGGAAAATAATCTATGTGCATATATCTATCACTCTAGTGCTCAGTATTCTACTTTATTTGTGAAGATATGTGCTAAAGAAAGAAGTCCGATCTGAAGAAAAGATGTAAGATCTGAACGCTTTGTGCTATGATAAAGGTAAGAATAGTGAAAAGTTTTAAGATCTGGAAGATTTCTGCTTTGCTGAAGATAAGATTAGTGGAAAGTTTTGTTTCTAAAGTATGGATCTAGGTATGTTTGATAAAATTTATCCTAGCTTGAAAACTAGGGCACTGATAGAAGAAAAAATATTTGATATGAGTAGATTTGATAAGAATAGTGAAAGATATGTTATACCTATGCATAGAGAGAATGTTTGGACTAACAAATGGATGCAGGATCCTAGAAATAATTTTTTGTAGGTTAGCTACCATGATCCTAGTGCACAGTGCAAGAAAGGCTGGGGATCATTTAAGAGAAAGAGAGGATTAACCTTTTGTTACAGTTACAGAAGACCGAGACATCTAGCTAAGGAATTCACTGGTAAGAGACCTAGTTACTTCTGTTGTAAAGATCTGTACCATGAAGTATTGGATTTCCCTAGAATGATTTATAAGGTTGAAAGAATGAATATGAACCAAGAAAAACCTAAGGCAGATCCAGAAACTGAGATTATGACAGAACCCCAAAAAGAATCAGAAAAAGTATTGCTATAGATGAAAGAAATCATAAATGATCACCGACATGTCAGTTTATCAGAGATCTTCAAAGAAAAAGAGTGAATTGAAGAAAGAATAGGAGACTTAGACATTTAATGTGTTCTAGATGAGGAAACACAAGTGAATATTATGACCGAAATAACTTGGGAAATTCTAAGAAAGGCTGTTATGATTCCTTCATTGGGAGGAATAGGATTATTCAGAGGAAAGCTGATAACCCTATGTGGAAGACTGACCAGGATATTTATGAGTGCTCATGGAACTTCGACAGAGGAAGAATTTGAAGTTGTTAATTTCATTGAGAACAATACTCCATTTGCTATGTTATTAGGAAAACCATGGATTGTAAAAGATTAGGCCAGAAGGAAAGCAAAAGAAAAAAGAGTTAAAATATTTCATGACTAGGAAGATCGCATACTTGATTAAAGAATAGGAGAACAGATCAAAGCTATTTGAAACTAGAGATTTGGATGTTGAAGTTGCAATAACACCAGAAGACTTCCAGAATATTAGAATACCTATTCCAGATACAGATGAAGTATTACCCCTGATTTCTAGGAAAGAATCCCAACAACGCGAAGTTAATCTGCTAGAATAAGATAATAATCAGAATGGAAAAAGGAATTTCGAGACAAATCTCACTGGAAAGAAGGCTAGAAAACTAAGTAAGAGGAGACCTAAGATTGAAAAATTACAAAAAGTTCCTGAGGGAACTTTGCAGAAGAAAAAATTGGAAAATTGAGACTTCGTCAGGATACCAAAACATCATCACATGGCACTTCTCCATTGCGAAGCAATATAGCCATTGGAACAATATAACCGTTCGACCGACGACTCAAATGGGTAGAAAGGAATTTAAGGTCATAAATGTTTCCACCAGACTATTGGGACTATGTCGTAATGGACATAACTGAGTTAATGAAGGATTCTTACTCGTTGCAAGAGATACATTGCCAAGTATCTATTTATCTTGTTGAGCCATGCACCGAGAACACTTTTGCTAACTGTGAATTTGAGCCCAAAGATTAGCTGATTCTCACACAGTGATCATCGCACTATTTCCATCTATCCCATTGAATTGATATATTGCTCTTCGAACCTCATATTTTCAACCCTGAGTGTGTATGTCGGACGAGTTCAACGCTGGAGAGAAAATTGTTGAGGAAGTTCTCATTGACCTCATGACCTAAAGAGTAATTTCGATGTATGCAGGTATACAAGCATCATCGACAAGAGGAGTGAAAGCCTCTTTGTCGACTGCTCATAGATCGGGGCCATCCCGACCGATAATAGAGAAGAGAACCAAGCACAGAGATGACTTAGCCAATGCGAAGTTGATCCCGTCCATATTGCCGGATTACATACCACCTCTGGCTGGGGAAGTGAGTCAAGATAGTGTGACAAGAGAATTCAAGTACACCATGGTTACTGTTTACCTCCTGAAGGGGATACACGTAGTTTGAGCAGAGCAGGATAAGATCATAGCATTGAAGTTCAGTGACTTCAACCTCGGAGATAAAAAAAACTACAATATGCTTGCCCCGTATAAATACCTGACCAGGAAAAAAGGGAAGAACTCAAAGATAATCCCTTAGCCGTGGATGATGAACCTTGCGTAGTCCACTTTGTTAAACGTCATGAAAATCCCACACTTCGGACGACACCAGGAAGTCAATGCCTGTGTCAAGTTATTACTTTGATGTTACCATGGCAGATACTTATGGTTAGACCGTCGTATCACAGTCGATCTGACGTTGATCCATAATATCACAGTCTTGAGTATGCAAGGACCTGATCCACAAGAGTTCTATCCAGGAAAAACCACATATCGCGCACTAGCACAAAAAATCAAGGACACATATGGTGATGTCGAAAGGGAATGCGAGGCTACAAGGTAGCCTCCATCCAAAATGGCGCAGTGGACCTTGCATGTCAGTTAATTGTAGGAAATTTAGTAAGGAAGAACAAACCTACGCAGGTCACAGGCTTTGTTGTTGACCTCGCGAGAAACTTCGTAGAAGGTTTACAGATGAACTGGGTGAAGTAATTGGTGAATCAGTTGGAGTTAGACTGTCACGAAGCATAGGATTAGGCATATGAGTTACACTTTAGATGCCTCCTGATCCTTATCACCTTTGTTTTCTGGGTTATGCCAGAAGGTGCGACCTTCCCGGATATTGAACCTTTTGAGCTGCTTGCTGTGAAGTTCACTACCCTTTGGTACTCAAGTGATATGAACAAACAATGGAAGTCGAACATTGTTTTTCATATGTACTACCTGTAGTTGAAGAGAGCCATAGAAGTAGAACCCCGCATGACTCTGAACACCTTACAAATATTCTGACTTCTGATGAAGTTATGCACAGATCGAAATTTCATATATCTTACAGTGTGAGCCGATGAACATAAGGAGCAACTGCAGTCGTACTACAAACTTACGAAAGAGGATCTTGAGGATATCACTAAGGATTGGTCAGTAGACCTCCTCTTTCCAGTAGACCCTATAGAGATGTCCGACCCTGACAGCCCAAAAAACACGCATGATACACCCGGACCCAGCAAAACAAGGAAGACCGAAGAGGTCCATGACCTAAGCAGGGCCTTAGGAAGAGCTGCTCCAGTATCACCTGACCGAGGGGGTAAGGAGGAAGAAATAAATGGCATAGGAGCTAAACAAAAGCAACGTGAAGTAACACCACTGAGAGATGAGACCGATCCCTTGAAGAAGAGGAAGGTTTCTCCCTTGAAACCTTCTTCCCGGAAGAAATCGAGAGCCACCATGACCAAGATGAATAATGTGCTTACTACTGATGACTTCAAATTCATCATAACAACCCTCAATGACGCTTCGCTTTAAATCGTGAAGAAACAAGAAGCTAAGCAGGAGGAAATGTATGATAGAATTAAGGTCGAGTTTCGATGGGTACAACAGGCCCTTCAGTCTAGCTGTGCAGTGTCCACTGCACCCCTGTCATTAGGAGAACCAAAGTTGTTTGATGAGCCAACCCAACTCTTCTGATTAGATGATGCGGTCGAAGATCGTCTTCGTTGCGCATAAGGAGAAGCAGAACGAGCCACCCAAGCCTTGGAGAAAATTCAAGGAGTAATTGTAGAATAGATATGAATTACAGAACAGGAGAAGGTTGTTCTCCAGGCCAAGTTTGAAGTGGAGAAATCACAAATGCAGCAAGAGAAAGAATATTTTCTCGTAGGGCAGCTTGAAGTAAAAGAAGCAGTAAACAGAGCCCTCCACTCTGTGACAGACTTAGAGCTACAGGCTGAAGACCAAGTCACATGTCAAGTAGAGTAGATCGTAGACGCTGTTCAATAGCTACAACAACAAATAGCATATTTAGAGCTCCACATTGTACCTGACACCCCACAGGATGTAAAGTACCAAGGAGAAGCAAATTCCCAGAGCGAAGTTGAAGAGAATAAAGGCCCTTGCCATGGAATGTAAGAAAATCATTGACCGTAGTGCCCATACCTACGATAAATTCACTAAGAATCCAGAACTGAAGGCACTGGAGTCACATCTCCAAGAGGCGAAGTATCAAGCAGAGACAATACAGGCGCAGTTGAAGCCCCTATCAGTTGTGGAAAGAATGAAGTGATCCAAAGAGAAGCACAATTCCCAATAGCAGGTCCATACTATTCAGAGTAGAGTTATGGAAGTAACTCAGAGGATCCAACCTGTACAAGATGAGGCTTACCAACTGTTCACAGAAATTGAAGGCCGAGGAGAGGAACTGGAGCAAGTTGTCATTGCAACTGAACAATGCCTCGAAGGACCTATCAACGAAGTCGTCATACAAGAGTTCACTGAATAGGAGGTCATAGCACAACAAAAAGTAGAAGCAGCTTGAGCCAAGCTTGAGGATTTTGTAGCAGGACTAGTCAGATGAAAGTGACTCGAGATGAGTCACAGGTGAGTGTTGGGGGCCTATTGGGCCTTGACTAAGTTTTGAGGATTCTTGGTCATGTTTGGCCTAATTTTGGGAGTTCGACAGGCTGTCGAATGCGGAGCGTAAGGTGAAGTGGAGATCATGGGATCTCGGCCCCTTTTAGGGCCCTTTTTGGGATTTGGTATTATGTAAGGGGTATGGGGATGTCAGTCCATGGTTTTACCCATGTTTAGGCCTATTTTTTAAACTATAAATAGATGTCTAGGCAATGTAAGAGGTAGTAGTTGCAAATTGTGCTAAGTGCTAAGGAAGAGTATATCTGTGTGATATTAGGCTAAGTGCTAAGTATGGATTGTAAATGCTTCATGCATACTGTGCGATACTTGCAGAGCTAAGTGCAAGTGGTTGTAACAGAATATGGAAGGCTTTGTGTTGTAACGCAAGGAAGGAGGATCCAGTGAGGTGTGCAGATCTCATGTCCTCTGCAGAGTGGAACTTGGATGCTCTATGTCTGTAAGAAGCTTGACCTAAGATAATAAAGTAGAGAAGAGTTGGTGGATGTAGCCCCAGGGTGGGGATGAACCATGTACATGTTGTGTTTCCCTGCTTTATGCAATGTGTTGATGTGCTTATATGTTAATGTGCTTAGTGCTTTAATATAGATGAATGATCTGTCGATGCTTGGTGCTTAATAATATGGATGGATGTTAGATCTAACTTATATACATGTGCTTAGTGCTAAATTTGTTAAGATATGATCGGTTTTGTCATGATAAGTTCTATTAGATGCTAGATCTGGTTGAATACCATGATGCTCTGTAATTAGGGTTTAACTACGCTATAACTAAGAAATGAACATTGATGAATGTTAACTGCTAAATGCTCTATTAAGTGTTAGAATCACAGATCTGTGTCCCAGCTAAGGTTGCAGACATCTGATTCCTGCAACCATCCCTGCCTCTACCTCAGGTGAGACTTCATCTACTTCACAGGTGTTGCCAAAAGGGATGGTAGTTAGGGTTTTTGTTAGTGCGTTGTTGTAGCGTTGAACCCTGGGTCTACCCCTATGCCAAAAAATAGTTTCGTTGTCGAGACCTGAAACTGTGATTTTTGGGACCTGAGGAAAAGAATCTTTGTGCATAGATTTGTCGCTCTAGTGCTCAGTATTCTACTTGATTGTGAAGATCTATGCTAAAGAAAGAATTTTGATCTGAAGAAAAGAGGTAAGATCTGAATGCTTTGTGCTCTCATAAAGGTAAGAATAGTGAAATTTTTTAAGATATGGAAGCTTTGTGCTTTGCTGAAGATAAGATTAGTTTCTAAAGTATGGATCTAGGTATGTTTGATCAAATTTATCCTAGCTTGAAAACTAGGGCACTTATAGAAGAAATAAGATTTGATATGAGTAGATCTGATAATAATAGTGACAGATATGTTATACCTATGCATAAAAAGAATGTTTGGACTAACAAATGGATGTAGGATCCTAGAAACAATTTTTTGCAGTTTAGCTAACATCATCCTAGTGTGCAGTACAGGAAAGGCTGGGGATCATTTAAGAGAAAGAGAGGATTAATCCTTTGTTATAGTTGCAGAAGACCGGGCATCTGGCTAAGGAATGCCCTGGTAAGAGACCTAGTTGCCTCTGTTGTAAAGATTTGTACCATGAAGTATTGGATTTCCCTAGAATGATTGCTAAGGTTGAAAGAATGAATATGAACCAAGAAAACCCTGAGGCAAATCCAGAAACTGAGATTATGACAGAACCCTAGAAAGAATCAGAAAACATATTGCTACAGATGAAAGAAACCCTAAATGATCACCGACATGTCAGTTTATCAAAGATATTCAAAGAAAAATAGTACATTGAAGCAAGAATAGGAGACTTTGACATTGATTGTGTTCTGGATGAGGAAACACAGGTGAATATTATGACCGAAATAACTTGGGAAATTCTAGGAAAGTCTGCTATGATTCCTTCATTGGGAGGAATAATATTATTTAGAGGAAAGTTGGTAACCCTATGTGGAAGACTTACCAGGATATCTATGAGTGCTCATGGAACTTCGACAGAGGAAGAATTTGAAGTTGTTAAATTCATTGAGAACAATGCTCCATTTTCTATGTTATTAGGAAAATCGTGGATTGTAAAAGATGAGGCCAGAAGGAAAGAAGAAGAAGTCTTAGAACAAAAGAAGCGAGTGTTAAAATATTTCATGACTAGGAGGATTGCACACTTGATTAAATAATAGGAGAACATATCGAATCTATTTGAAACCAGAGGTTTGGATTTCGAAGTTGGAAGAACACCAGAAGACTTACAGAAGATTGCAGTACCTATTCTAGATACAGACAAAGTATTACCCCTGATTTATAGGAAAGAATCTAAACAATGCGAAGTTACTCTGCCATAAGAAGATAAGAACCATAATGGAAAAAGGAATTCTGAGACGAAGCTCACCAGAAATAAGGCTATAAAACTAAGTAAGAAGAGAGCTAAGATTGAAAAGTTACAAAAGGTTCCCGAGGGAAATTCACAGAAGGAAAATTTGCAAATTTGGAACTTCGTCAGGATACCAGAACAACGTTACATGGCACTTCACCATGGAGAAGCAATATAGTCGTTGGAACAGTATAACTATTTGACCAACGACCCAAATGGGTAGAAAGTCATTTATGGTCATAATTTTTCCACCAGACCATTGGGACCGTGCTGTAACAGACATAAATGAGTTAATGAAGACTTCTTACTTGTTGCAAGAGATACGTTGACAAGTATCTATTTATCTCATCGAGCCATGCACCGAGAACACTTTTGATTCTCGCACAGTGATCATCGCGCCATTTCCATCTATCCCATTGCATTGAGATATTTCTCTTTGAACAAGTTCAATGTTGCAGAGAAAATTGTCAAGGAAGTTCTCATTGACCTCATGACTGAAAGAGTAATGTTGATGTGTGAAGGTATACAAGTGTCATCGATGAGAGGAGTGCAAGCCTCTCCTTCGACTGCTCGTGAATCACGGCCATCTCGACCAACAACAGAGAAGAGAACCAAGAACATAGATGACTTAGAAGCATGACTTTAAAGAAGATTCAAATTAATTGGATCTGACCTCACGATTCATATTTCTTGTTGACAAATCATTGAATGTATGCTCTTATATTTTCATATGTCCAAATCATTTTGAAATGGTGAGAATTGTGTAAGGATGGAAGAGTGTAGTGTGCAGGAGTAGTATATCGAGTGAAGAGAATCTCTAAAGCTTCTAGGTTCAAGGATGTCATAGAATGAAGAAAGAAGGAGTTGAATTCCGAAATTGTGTTAAATATGTAAGAGTTGTGAAAGTAAGATACAAATGAAAAAGACAAGCTCTGAGGTTCTCAATAGCAATAAAATGAAAAGAAGATAATGAAATCATGTAAGGGTGGCTGGGTAGTGCAAGGTAGATAAATCAGAAACATATTTACTTAACGGAGGCAAGGTGGTGTAAGGGACCTAACCCATCACATAGACAGGATAATATATTTTCAATGTAATAAAGTTCAACATTAGCTAATAAAGAATAAATATATTTTCCATGTAATAAAGGTCAACATTAGTTATTAAGGCCTATTTAATAACTGTGAACAAGTCAATGTAAGAATACCTAATAGAAGTTTCCACTTCTAGAAATATCTTCCTCTAGAATGTTATTTAGAAGACAAAATTAGTATAAATAAGATTAGGAGGCATAAGAAATATTTACTTGAGAATTATTGTAATAGATATATTCTCTGCTGGAGGTTTCCCCCTTGAAGAGGCAAGTGAAAATTGATTTCTTTGAATAAAGGTATTATTTATGGTATTTCTCTTCTCAATATTTTATTGTTCCATTGATATATCCTGAATATTCTTGTTTCTACATATTAAATTACATTTGGTACTTTACAAGTGGTATCAAGGCACTTTCCTTCGTAGGAATTGTTGATGATTATAGCTGCATGAGACATCCTCCAAGACATAGACTAAGTGAGTCAATCTGAGAGAGATACCATGAGATGGGTGTGTGGTTCCTCTCTGAGATGGACATGGAACAGTGTGCCCCTGTGTGGGGTGAGGAAGCCCATAAGTTGGGTGTGTGGTTCCTCTCTCAGATGTAGATGGAATGTTGTGTGCCCCTGTGGGGTGAGGAATCCCATGAGCTGGGTGTGTGGTTATTCTCTGAGATGGGGATGGAATTTTGTGTGCCCCTATGGGGTGAGGAAGCCCATCATTTGGGTGTGTCAATCTCTCCAAGACAAAGATGAATCGATGTACTGTTCTCCTCTGCGTAGAGATTTGAGATGATGTGATACTCCAGATGATTCTCCTGTGAGAAGCAGTGAGAAAGGGATCTACTAAGTTGGACGTCCTTGTGGCTGAGAATGGGTGAACGTGATCCTAATGGCTGAGAACTAGTGAGTTTGATTCTCCTGTGAGACGTAGTGAGAAAGAGATCTGTTGAGTTGGATGTGCCTATGGTTGAGCATAGACGAACTTGATCCTAGCGGTTGAGAACTAGTGAGTGTGATTCTCCTATGAGACACAGTGAGATAGAGATGTGGAAATCCCTATAGTTGAGCACAGATAGATGTTCCCCTAGTGGTTGAGCACTAGTGAGTGTATGAGATCCCTTGCTATATTTTCCAAGAGTCAGAATTATGTGTAACCCTATTTGTGATGTAAATGGTACATGTCGGCCCCACCATAAAGTAAAAGATAATTAATGTAAAATATAATTAATATGGTAATTATTAATTATATTTTGATTTATTGAGGTCATCCCTATTGTGCCAATATAAACATCATGTGATGTGATAAGTCTTATATAAGTAAAGGTGAATCCCCATTGAGGAAACACACTTAACATTGTGTAATCTCATGATTTCAAAAGTTCTGTTATGAAATTATGAGAATTACAACACCCTCTTGTGTGATAGGTTTGGTGATGGTATGGGAGGTCTTTCTCTTGAAGAATATAACAAAGGATTGGCTGGGTTTTCTTCCCTTGTTGAGAAGGGTTTCCCAGAATACTTCTTGTGTTCTTGTGCATGGTTATTCTTCTTGTGATCTTGGTTTGTTGCAGTAGTTATGGTTCAAGTAAAAACTAAACATAAAATTTAAAGTAAATACATGAGCCATATCTCATTGAAAATTCAACATGGTATCAAAGAAGACTTGAAGATGATCATGTGCATATTCAAAAAGGAAGGAAGCCATGGGAGGAGACCTCACTGTTGGCATAAATGAAATAGGGTTGGACCTCTCCTTAAGTGGTAAAGTTTGAGGCCAGTCCTCCCTTAATTTTATTTGGTAAAGAATGAGGTTGGTCGTAGGCCTCTAAGGCTGTTGCAGCCTAGAAGGAAGATCCATGTGGTATTAAGGAAGAAGGTGGACCTCTTCTTAACTCTCTGTGGTAAAATTTGAAGGGGCTAGACCTAGTAAATTTATGTGGTAACTCTCCTTAAAACTAGTCGCAGACTTAAGACCTTGACCGAAGCATGTTTAAGCATCTTGGATAGCATGGGAAGGAAACCACCTACTCCTTGGTTTCTTGACCTGCTAAAATTGGGTAGCCGCAACCTAGGAGAGGCTCGACATGCTAGCTACAAGTCTGTATCATAGAGTCTAGACAGTCTAAGGTAGCTGACAATCTAGGATTTCTTGAGGAAGCCATAACCCCAAACTCAAAGCAATTTTCAGACCAATTTTTATGGTCAATGTCTGAGGTAAATTTAGGCATGCTTGGAGACCTATTGTAAGGACTGTTTTTAACCATGTTAAGGGGTCTGATCCAACAAATTCTTTGAATAATATTTCAAATTGTTATATGGATGAAATATTAACCTTCTATGGCAACAACTAAGAGGATTATATTTGAGGGAAGAACTAAGGCTTATGTGAGGCTAAACCAAGTTAAAAAATGAGGGTATTTTCTTGTTACAATAGAAGTCCGAGGTTGTAATTTTTGTGCAAATGTTTGTTGGCAAACTTAATAGTTAAGGGTGAGTATTCAAGTAATGTTTAGATAGAAGTTTGAGTGATTATTCTTGACAATACAAGGTCTGTTATGAGGCTCAAATTATATATATCTGAGGCTGTAAGGAAGGGAAAATTTGAAGCATTTTAGGCCTGTTATAAGGGAAACTTGAAGGGCAGATCTGAGACAAGTTTCATGACTATTTTTTGAAGCAATTATCATAGGTTTATAAGTAAGAAACTAATGCAAGTTTTAGATAAGTTCAAGTGGAGAATTCAGATCTATCTTGGCAGAAGATTTAACTTAGCAAGGAAGCTGAGTATAATGTGTCTACAGGGGAAAACAAGCGAGGAATGTCATTACTCATCATGACATTGACAAACAAGCAGGATATTTATTGTTGTACACTCTCATGTATGCACTTGTATACATTATTTGCATCATTTTCATAAGGGTACTTGTAGGAGGAACGAACCCTTGATGCAATCATGGATCCAAAGGAATCTCAGTGCATTCAAAGGAAAAAAACACTGGAAGTGAAGACTCAAGGCTTGATTGTTTTAAATTATCATGGCTCTAACCTACATTTCTAAGGTTGCTACATTACAAGTAGGTGTTGTAGTTGTGAAAACAATCCTTAAAATGTTTTGCTTCTAGATATGTACTCATGAATCTCCTCTAGGAGATATTCTTGTCTTGTTTCCTTTCATTTGTTTTCTTGTTCCAGGCAGGTTAACAACAAATGAAGATGTTTATCCTTCAGACTTCAGAGGGAGTCACTTGACCCAAAAGGAGTCAAAGTAATTGAGTAAGAGAGACAATACCTTCTTCCTCTTCAATAGTCCAGAGGGATATAGCCATTGATAGAGTTGATCCAGTTACTCCGGTTGATATTCCCATAAACATTTCAATATGACACGAAATTCTTGTCTAAGCTTGACAAAATCTATTGGACAACTAAGAGGGGGGGGGGTGGGTGAATCATTTGTTATTGTTATTAAACAATTATGCTCATTTCAAATTCATTCTGAGAACTCTCAATGATGATCACAATTCAGTTGTTACCGATATTAAACAATTATGCTCATTTCAAATTCATTACAGAACTCTCAATGATGATCACAATAATGTAGGGAAGTAAGCAATAGAACATTCAACCTCAGTCACACATATGAGATACACAAAGACATATATTTCCCGAGGAAACCCATAAAGGGTAAAAACCTCTTCTTCTTTATATGATAAGTAATATTTACATTCTCTACATTATCATACATATGAGCTCCAAATCATTGTGAGGATACAACCTCTATTTTGCAAGCTGCAACTTGCTAAGAGCACCAACTCTCTGTTTTCTCTAGCACCTACTAGAAGGAAGCACCAATTCCCTAGTTTCTCTAGCACCCACTAGAAGGAAGCACCAACTCCCTAAGTATTCCAGCACCAACTTCCAGTCACACATGCACCACCCTGTATAACAGAGAACAACAGTTCTCCCTTGCACCACCCTGGTTTCTCTGGCTGCAACCAGATGGAAGCTACAACTCCCTATGTTCAAGCACCCATTTGAACCTCTGAGGACAACAGTCCTCCCTAGCAACTCCCTACCACCCTGAAATATAAATCTTTGCTACTGAAACTTATTACAATGATATAATGTTCATCAATGGCTTACCAGTCTCATCATTATTCTGCTACACTACCCTACTTTGTCTGCCTCTCTGTCTTCCTTCACACATCCTTATGCTTTATGTTCTTCTACCTTTTATGCTCTCTGCGCCATGTCCCTTCTATGCATCATTCCTCTTCTATACCTTTCTGCTGCTGCGCTCTGCCTCCTTCTTCAAACATCAATCACTCTCAACCACCACCCAATCTCTTCTCCATTCTCTATTTTTATGCTCTCTGTGCATCTTCTGCATGCACTACCCATCTCCAGTGCTCTGCCTAATCATCAGTGCAACTCTTCAGCTTCTCTGGCATTCAAACCCATGCGTCCATCATTACTGGGTGTTATGTTGAGATTCCTTAGCCTCTTCATCAACTGAGACTCTTCATTTTCTCTGGCACAGTAGAGCTCATTCCCTCTATTGCAGTTAGAGGCTTCAACCATATTCCATCTGTCAATCGACTCTATGAATAGTATTCATTCTAGTGGCATATGCCTTGAGACTCTTCAACTCCTCTAGCAATGACACTAAGGCCTCTTCGAGTCCTTTGGCAGAAACCATCATTTGTTTCTAGAAGTTACACTGTGAAGTGCAACAGTAGCCCTCCGATCATATTCAAATTCACCTGCACCATTAGATTGAATCCGTAGGGTATTGCATTTATTTCTCCATTTCGCACTTCATCATTTCGGCATTCCTGTGGTGAAGATTTCGTTACGCTCCATGTTGTGATCCCCAAAACTTCGAAATGGAGCTTGGTTGCACTAGCTCCTTCCTCCATCTTCCGGAGATGTGACCACTGGCTATGACCACAGCCTACACCAAAAGGTGTTTTCACATTTCGGCAATTCCTGTTGTGAGGCATCTCGACTCTCCAAGTCGTGATATCCGAAATGGAGATTAGCTTCATGCTAGCTCCTCCCTTGAGCCTTCATTGATGTGACCATAGGTTATGACTAGGGGCCAATTCTGAACATGCATTTCACATTTCGCGTTTCGTGGATTCTGTGATGAGTCATCTCGACTCTCCATGTCCCAAACTCTGAAATGGAGCTTGTCTCTTCGAGCTCTTCTCTACATATCTTCGATGATGTGACCATCGACGGTGACCAAGTGCTTATCCATAAAGCGCTTTTGTGAATTCACATTTCAGCATTTCGGCATCCTTGTTGTGAGTGTTCTTGACACCTCCAAGTCCCGGTATCCGAAACTCTAAAATGGAGTCGGATCAACGGTCCATGATATCCCTTTGATCAATGACTCAGATTAAGTCGTGGTTTCTCATTTCATGATTTCAACATCCTTGTTGTGAGTTTTCTTGACACCTCCAAGTCTCGGTATCCAAAACTCTGAAATGGAGTCAGATCAATGTATTTTGGTGTTTCACATTTCACTTCTTCGGAACTCCTATGATGAAGAGTCTCGATACCTTACTCCTCCAACTCTTGGTATATGAAGTTCTGAAATGGAGTCAGATCAACGTATTTCGACATTTTGCATTTCGCTGCTTCGGGACTTCTGTGATGAAGAGTCTTGACACTTGAATCCTCCAACTCCTGGTATTCGAAACTTCGAAATGGAATCGGATCAACATATTTCGGCGTTTCGCATTTCGCTGCTTCGGGACACCTATCGTAAGGGTCCTTGCCATATCCAACTCCCGGTATACGAAATACCGGTATCTGAAACTCCGAAATGGAGTCAGACCAACATATTTTGGTGTTTCGCATTTCACCACTTAGGGAATCCTATCGTGAGGGTCCTTGACATCTCCAACTCCCAGTATCCGAAATCCCAGTATTCGAAACTCTGAAACGGAGTTTACGCTTCTGAAATATCCATTCGATCATCATTGCGCTGCTGGTCTTGATATTTGACATCAATGACAAACACGCATACTTACGCTTTTGATCTTGAAAACATGCCAACAATCTCCCCCTTTGGCATTGATGGAAACCCCTTGAAGAACGTCCAACTATACCACTGTAGCATCCTTGAAATTACCACACTTTCTCCCCCTTTGACATCAATGTCAAAGAAGAAACCCACTCCCCCTGCGTTGTTGCAGTACATACTTCCCCTGTCAACTATGAGAAACTTAGAAACACAACAACTATTCAATAAGTACTCCCCCTGACCGGGTGATCAGATTATAATAAAGGAGTGATAACCCCCAACTTCTGATGAAGATATCCAAAAGGGGTCGCTGCTAATGGTTTAGTAAAGATATCAACAATATGTTCTGTGGAAGAATTATAATTCAGCTGAACAATTTTGTTTGTAACTTGTTCTCTGAGAAAATGGTATTTTATTGGGATATGTGTAGTCTTGGAATGAAGAACAAGATTCTTGGAGACACTAATGGCACTAGTGTTATCATAGTGAATTGTAATCAGATCAATATAGTTTACCTTCAAATCTGCAAGAGTTTGGATCATCCACAAAATCTGAGTGCAGCAAGTGGAAGAAGAAATGTACTCTGCTTCTATAGTTGATAAGGAAATAGATCCCTGCTTTTTGCTAATTCATGCTACCAGCGAGTCACCCAGGAAGAAGGCACCTCAACTGGTGGTATTTCTCTCATCCACACAATTTTCCCAATCTGCATCTGAATAAGAGGTTAACTGAAAATCCTGATTTCTGGGATACCACAAACCACAAGTCATTGTTCCCTTCAAGTATTTGAATATCCTTGTGACATCTACCATGTGAATTTGTTTAGGAACAGACTGATAATGACCTACCATTCCAACAACTTGCATTATATTAGGACGGGATGTTGTGATGTACAGAAGACTTCCTATCATAGAGTGATATTTCCTTTGATCAACATTAGGTGAAATATCATCTTTACTGAGCTTGCAGCCAACCACCATAGGTGTACTAACAGGAGAGGAATTCTCCATCTGAAATTTCTTCAACATCTCCTTCAAATATTTTTCTTGAGAGATAAATATTCCTGCATAACTCTGATTTACTTGTAAACCAAGAAAGTAGGACAATTCTCCTATAATGGACATCTCAAATTTTGTTTGCATAGAGTTAGAAAACCACTGGATAGATGATTCATTAGTACAGCCAAAAATAATATCATCTACATAAACCAAAACAACTAGTAAGTTATCACCTTCAAACTTAATGTAGAGATTGTTGTCAATAGTACCTTTCCTGAACCCTTTGTCTTGTAAAAATTTATCCAGTCTATAATACCAAGCTCGTGGTGCTTGTTTCAGTCCATATAAGGCCTTCTTCAGCTTGCAAACATAATTAGGATTATCTGTCAATGAGCATCCTTCAGGTTGCTCCATATATACTTCTTCCTCTAGATCTCCATTTAGAAAAGATGACTTAACATCCATCTAATACACTTTAAAGTTCTTATGGCATGAATATGCAAGGAGCATTCTGATGGCTTCCAATCTTGCCACTAGTGCAAATGTTTCATCAAAGTCTTGACCTTCAACTTGTGCATACCCTTTACAGACCAATCTGGCTTTATTTCTAACAACTTGTCCTTTTTTATTCATTTTATTTTTGAACACCCACTTGGAACCTATTACATTCTTGTCTTCAGGTCTAGGAACAAGCTCCCAAGTGTTGTTCTTCTCAATCTAATCAAGATATTCATTCATAGCTCTAATCCAATCATCATGCTGGTTGGCTTCATCAAAATATTTTGGTTCAGTCATAGATAAAAAAAAGAAACATGAGATTGTTCTGAGTCTTTAATCAGTTTCCTTCGTGTCTGAACTCCTTTATTTATATCTCCAATTATCTGATTTTCAGGATGATTCTTTCTAACAATTTTGAGAGGTGAGTTTGTTTCTTTATACTGATTTATGTCAGCCTGAGTATTTGTATCTTCATCTAATTTAGATTCTTCTCTTTCTGATCCTTGGACAGGTTCATCTTTATTTTCAACTATATCTTATGTGTTTGGTTCAACACTACTTACATTTCTGACCGAGATTTCTTCATCAACTTTTATGTCTATACAATCAACCAGTTTATGCAGTATCTTATTGTAACATCTATATCCTTTACTGTTTGTAGCATAACCGAAGAAGATACCTTCATCAGTTCTATCATCATATTTGCCAATATTTTCATCATTGTTCTTGATATAACATTTACTCCCAAAGATTTTAAAATGCTTGATTGAAGCAGGTCTTCCAAACCATAGTTCATAAGGAGTCTTATCACTGTGTGGCCTAAGATGAGATTTGTTAAGTATATGCCAACAAATGTATGAATTTCTTCCACCCAATATGTTTGTGGTATGTTCCTTTCATTCATCATTGATCTTTCCATTTGCTGTACTGATCTATTCTGCCTCTCAACAACTCCATTTTGTTGTGGAGCTCTTGGAATTGCGTACTCTCTTTTGATCCCATGTTTATCACAGAACTCTTTGAAGTTCCATGAACAAAACTCTCCTTCTCTATCAAACCTTACTGCCTTCAATATTTTTCCTATTTGATTCTCAGTTAGAGCCTTAAACACTTTGAATTTTTCAAATGCTTCATATTTTTCCTTCAAAAAGGCAACCCATGTTAGTCTAGAATAATCATCAATAATTAACATAAAATAATTTTCTTTTCCTGTACCTTCTTTCCTTGATGGTCCACATAAATCCATATGTACTAACTAGAGAGGTTTTTCTGTTGAAGGAAAGTTTTTAGATTTGAATTGAGTGTGAGTAAGTTTTCCTATTTGACAAGGTTTACAAACAGAGTCGTATGGATTTGATATCTTCAGAAGATATTTTACTGCCCCATTTTTTATGAGCTTGATTATATGATCAAAATTTAGGTGTCCAAGTCTCCTATGCCACAACCAACTTTCATCATATTTGCTTAAGTGGCATTCTTCTTTTTCTTCTTTTAACACATAGACATTGTTTTCTGTTCTTATCCCTTTTGTAACTAGCTGTCCTAAATTCACATATTTTATTCTACAATCTTTAGAGGTAAAAACGATTTCACATCCTCGGTCACAGACTTGAATGACACTAAGCAGATTATGTTTCATACCTTCTACAAACAACACATCTTGAGCTTTCCCTTTGCTATTACTCAAACTCACCATTCCTTTACCTTTTATTTTTCCTGGTGCATCATTTCCAAAAGTTACATTCCCTGATTTGATTTCACTTAGAGTTAGAAACTTACTTTTGTCTCTAGTCATATGTTTGGAACATCCACTATAAATATACCAAGGATTCTTTTCTCTTTGGGCTGATAACACTATTATACACTTGTCATCTTCTTTCTTCTTCCAAATTTTGAAATTTTCAGCAGTAGGATTCAAATCTGGCTTAAAATTCCTTGAGCAACAATCTGCAGCTTTATGTCCATAGTTATGACAGATGTAGCATTCTAGTTCACTAAATAACATATCATAATGATTTTTATGCTCATAACTGTTATTATGTTTCACCTGCATCCTTTTCCCAGTGATGTCCTTTCTAGCTAAGAACTTTATCCTTGGATCTGCTTTGTAAATCTTTAGGTGGCAGTTTGCAGCTTTGTGGTCGAAGTTATGATAGTTATAGCACTCAATATTAGTGTTCAATAGGTCAAAGTGATTGTTGTAAGGTTGTATACTCATTGGTTGTTCATTATTACTTGACCTCCTCAGTAGCGTCTCTCTAAAATTAATTTTACCATTTGCAATCTATGATTGTTTGCTATTTGGTTGTCTCATTCTCTGTTGTGGCAGATATTTGTTCCTTGGAAATCTTAATTGCTTATGTCTAAGTCTTAAGGAACAATTTACAACTTTGTGACCAAAGTTAGAACAATAGAAACAATATCCATAGAAAAATTCTTTTTACCTAGAAACTGGTTGTCTTCTTTGAGCAAATCGATTTCTTCCATGCTGATGATTTCCTTGAGCAGGGAGTGCATTATTTCTTTGTTCTACAGATCCAGTTTTGGTACCTTTTTCTTTACTCCTCCTGGGCGATTGATTATCTCCTTTTTCTTCTACAGGTTTGTTGGTGTCATAGGTTGTAGATTTGACAAACTTGATGGGTTCATTGTTGCTTGGCTGACCACTACTTGATCCCTCTTCATAACCCAAACCTGATTTCAAATTTGGATTCCTTTGCTGATTCAGAATGGTGGATAATCCTTCTGAGGCTTTGATACTTGACAAGTTCTGATGATAAAAGGCTTGAAACTTCTCTAACTCTTTCCTAGTTTTCACTACTTCTTCTTCCAGGGCTTCAGATCTTGCCTTATTTTCTAATAACTGTTGTTTCAGAATGTCCTCTATTTTCTTTTTCTCTTCTAATTCATCTTTTAGCAGGGCAAAGTCTTCATCAAGTTTTTTACTTCCTTTCTTGAACTGTATAAGAAATTGTTTTTTCTTTCTCTTCTTAATTCTGAGTCTGTCAATCTCTTCCAAAGCACTGATCAACACTCTTTCCAATTCAACCACAGCTTCTTCATCATTATCATCACTTCCTGTGTTTTCATTATCATAATTCTGTTTGGCCATAAGCATAAAGTAATTTACCTTATCTTCACAGGAAGAGTCACTATCGGTGTCTTATGAGGAGTCATCATTGTTTACACATAAACTTTTCTTTTTATCAAATCTTCTGGATTTGGGCTTCTCTTCACCTTAAAAGTTCTGGTTCTTATTTGTGTGTGGACACTTATTTACAAAGTGACCTATCTTTCCATAGTTAAAACATTTGAAGGGAAACTTGCCTTGATACTTGCCTGATCCTTTCTTTAGTCTTCTCACAAATTTTTCCTCAATATCATCTAAATCTGAATCAGTATTCTTGTCTTCTTTAAAAGATGCTTCTCTAGTAATTGATTTATCTTTGTTGATTATCATTTCATATGTAGTTAAAGTTCCTAGGATTTGATCAATGGACAGAGTTTTAAGATCATTTAGTTCTTCTATTGTAGAGACTTTTGGATTAAATTTATCCAACAAAGATCTTAAAATCTTCTGAACTAAAATTAATTCTTCAATCTTCTCACCAAGACCCTTCATGGCATTAACAAGTTCTTCAACTCTTAAAAGATACTTGCTCACTATTTCATCTTCATTCATCTTTAGTTGTTCAAACTTCAACCTAAATGTTTGAAGTTTGGCATCTTTTACTTTCTCATTTCCTTCATAGCTGCTAATAAGTTTATCCCACATTTCTTTGGTAGTTTGAAGATGCATCACATTTACAAACTCAGCTTCTGCAAGTCCATTCAAGATAGCATTCATTTAGCATTAAAGATAAATTCTAACCTATCATCCTTGGAAACTAGCACAATAGGATTTATGTATCCAGTCTCTACTACTTCCCAAACATCAACACCTAAGTCCATTAGCTATGTTCTCATTCTAACCTTCCAAAAGGAAAAATTTGTTCCATCAAACAGAGGAGGCTTACTGGCTAAAGTCCCTTCATGACTTGTCATGTTTAATCTTATAGATCTACTTTTAAATAAAAGGAACCCGCTCTGATACCAATTGTTGGACAACTGAGAGGAGGGGGGTGAATCAGTTGTTACCGAGCTTAAACAATTATGCTCATTTCAAATTCATTACAGAACTCTCAATGATGATCACAATAATGTAGGGAAGTAAGCAATAGAAGATTCAACATTAGTCACACATATGAGATACACAGAGACATATATTTCCCAAGGAAACCCATAAAGGGTAAAAATCTCTTCTTTTTTATATGATAAGTAATATTTACATTCTCTACATTATCATACATATGAGCTCCAACTCATTGTGAGGCTACAACCTTTGTTTTGCAAGCTGCAACTTGTTGAGAGCACCAACTTTCTGTTTTCTCTAGCACCTACTAGAAGGAAGAACCAACTCCCCGGTTTCTCAAGAACCCACTAGAAGGAAGTACCAACTCCCTAAGTATTCTAGCACCAACTAAATGGAAGCACCAACTTCTAGTCACACAGGCACCACCCTGTATAACAGATAACAACAGTTCTCCCTTGCACCACCCTACCACATTGGTTTCTTTGGCTTCAACCAGATGGAAGCTACAACTCCCTATGTTCAAGCACCCACTTGAACCTCTGAGGACAACAGTCCTCCCTAGCACCTCCCTACCACCCTGAAATATAAATATTTTCTATTGAAACTTATTACAGTGATATAATGTTCATCAATGGCTTACCAGTCTCATCACTGTTCTGCTACACTGCCCTGCTCTGTCTGCCTCACTATCTTCCTGCACACATCCTTACACTTTATGTTCTTATGCCTTTTATGCTCTGTGCACCATGTCCCTTCTATGCATCATTTCTATTTTGTACCTTTCTACTACTGTGCTCTGCCTCCTTCTTCACACATCAATCACTCTCAACCACCACCCAATATCTTCTCCGTTCTCTGTTTTTATGCTCTCTGTGCATCTTCTGCATGCACTACCCATCTCTAGTGCTCTGCCTAATCATCGGTGAAACTCTTCAGCTTCTCTGGCATTCAAACCCATGTGTCCATCATTACTGGGTGTTATGCCAAGATTCCTTAGCCTCTTCAGCAGTTGAGACTCTTCGTCTTCTCTGGCACAATCGAGCTCATTCCCTCTGTTGCAGTTATAGGCTTCAACCATCTTCCATATGTCAATCGCGTCTATGAATAGTATTCATTCCACTGGCAGATGCCTTGAGACTCTTCATCTCCTCTGACAATCACACTAAGGCCTCTTTGAGTCCTCTGGCATAAACTATCAGTCGTTTCTAGCAGTTACACTGTGAAGTGCAATAGTAGCCCTCCGATCATATTCAAATTCACCTTCATCGTTGGATTGACTCCGTAGGGTCTTGCATTTATTTCACCATTTTTCACTTCGACATTTTGACATTCCTGTGGTGAATATTTCTTTATGCTCCATGTCACGATCCCCGAAACTCCAAAATGGAGCTTGGTTGCACTAGCTCCTTCCTCCATATTCCACATATGTGACCACTGGCTATGACCATAGCCTACACCAAAAGGTGTTTTCGCATTTCGACAATTCCTGTTGTGAGGCATATTGACTCTCGAAGTCGCGATCTATGAAATGGAGATTAGCTTCGTGCTAGCTCCTCCCTTGAGACTTCGTCAATGTGACCATAGGTTATGACCAGGGGCCAATTATGAACACGCATTTCACATTTCACGTTTCAGGGATTCTGTGACGAGTCGTCTCGAATCTCCATGTCCCAAACTCCAAAATGGAGCTTGTCTCTTCGATCTCTTCTCTACAGCTCTTCGACGATGTGACCACCGACGGTGACCAAGTGCTTATCCATAAAGCACTTTCGTGAATTCACATTTTGGCATTTCGAAATCCTTGTTGTGAGTGTTCTTGACACCTCCAAGTCTTGGTATTCAAAACTCTGAAATGGATTTGGATCAACGGTCCACGATATCCCTTTGATCAACGACTCAGATTAAGTCGTGGTTTCACATTTTGCGATTTCAGCATCCTTGTTGTGAGTGTTCTTGAGACCTCCAAGTCCCAGTATTCGAAACTCTGAAATGGCGCCAAATCAACATATTTCGGCGTTTCGCATTTCACCGCTTCAAAACTCCTGTGATGAAGAGTCTCGATACTTGACTCCTCTAACTCCTGGTATCTGAAGCTCCAAAATGGAGTTGGATCAACGTATTTCGGCGTTTCATATTTCGTTTCTTCGGGACTTCTGTGATGAAGAGTCTCGAAACTTGACTCCTCCAACTCCAAGTATTTGAAACTCCGAAATGGAGTTGGATCAACATATTTCGGCGTTTCGCATTTCGCTGCATTGGGACTCCTATCGTGAGGTTCCTTGACATATCCAACTCCCAGTATCTGAAATCCCGGTATCCAAAACTCCAAAATGGAGTTGGACCAACATATTTCGAAGTTTAACATTTCGCTGCTTTGGGACTCCTGTCGTGAGGGTCCTTGACATCTCCAACTCCTGGTATCCAAAACTCTGAAACAAAGTTTACGCTTCTGATCTTGCCATTCGATCATCGTTGTGTTGTTGGTCTTGATCTTTTCCATCAATGAAAAACACGCATACTTATGCTTCTGATCTTGAAAACATGCCAACAAACTCTACAAGGGGCATAGGTACATGTAGCTGATGGAAGTATCGAGAAATATAAATTGAGACTTGTAGCCGGAATATTCCCACAAACATAGGGACTTGTCTATGATGAGACATTTGATCTAGTAGCTTGATAAACTTCCATCCTTACTATAATACATGAGTTGGAAGCTCTATAAAATGGATGTAAATAAAACCTTTCTCAATGGTGATATTTAGGAAGAAGTTTACATCGAGAAACCAGAATGATTCGTGATATATGACGAGAAATCTCATCTGTAGAGGTTGAAGAAATCCATATATGGACTAAAGAAAACACCTAGTTCTTGGTACGAGAAGATGGATGGATTCTTGATAAGTTTTGGATTCAGAAAGAGTGTTGTTGATCCAAACCTATATTATTACATTGTTGGTGATGACAACCCAATTTTGATGACTTATTCAGGAAGCCTTGTTGTTGGATACGAGCAAGCTTTGACTTCTGATTTCGAGATGAAGGATCTGGGTATGATGCACTACTTCTTGGGACAAGAAGTATGATAGAGGAATGATGATATTTTTCTGAGTCAAGGAAAATATAAAGTCGAGATATTAAAGAAGTTCAGTATGACAAAATTAAAATCCATGCATACATGGATGGTGATGGATTTGAAAGAAATGAATAACGATGATTCAGATGAGATTGATCCACAGATGATTGGATCAATGATGTATATGGTTAACACCAGATACATGTACTTAGTCAATTCATGAGTCAGATGAGACAGACTCACTGGATAACAATGAAACATGTATTGAGATATCTACGAGGCATAGTTGTATATGTCTTGAGATATGCCTCCAGTGTAAACTTGAGTTTGCAGGGATATGTTGATTGGGCAGGAAGCACAGTGGACTAGAAGAGCACGTTTAGTTTTTGTTTTACCTTGGGGTTTTCCATGGTTTCCTAGTGTATAAGGAAACAAATATTTATGGCCTTGAGTACCACATAAGCATAATATACAACATTGAGTGTGGCAGTGCGTGAAGCAGTGTGGCTTCACAAACTTCTGACAGACTTATTTGACCATGAGATGGATCCTACTATTCATTGTGATAACTAGAGTTATGTGAAGCTCTCTGAGAACCATGTGTTTCATGATAGATTTAAACACGTTGAGATAAAATATCATTATGTGAGAGACAGGGTGCAGAGGAAAGTAGTACACATGTAGCACCCTCCTACACACGAGAAGATTGAAAATATCTTCACTAAACTGCTTTCCAAGACGAAGCTTGAGTAATTCCATGAGATACTTGGCTCGATGAAGATTACCTCCATATATGAGAGGGAGTGATGATGATTGTTGCCAAGATGAAGTTTGAGCACTTTCGTGAGAGACTTGGTATGAAGGAGAATGCCTCCCTAGATGAGAGGGAGTGTTGATGATTACAGCTGCATGAGACATCCTCCAGGACACAAACTGAGTGAGTATACCTGAGAGAGATTCCATGAGTTGGGTGTGCCCATGATAAGGGTGTGTGGTTCCTCTCTAAGATGGAGATGGAATGTGTTATCACATGAACTTGTCAGAGCCTTGTGGGTTTGTGGTTTCTACGTAAGTCTTTAATTTTTCCTTGTCTCTATCATTTTCGCAGTCCAAGTATTAATTTTCCCCTTCACTCGACAAAGTTGTTTTTGTTTTCCCCTTTGTGTTTGAGAACTCATCTCCTTTGACTATATCATTGATCCTTCTATCTTCCCAAACCCACAACCAATTGTCCAAATCCTTGATCGTGCAGGCCACAACCATGAACACAAAACACAGCTTTCTCAAATAGTCTGTTTCAGGATTAAGCCTAACCAGAAGGTAGCTTTAATATTTCAGTGACGAATTTGTCGAAGATGCCGAAGTGGCCGAAGGCCCGAAATGGATCTGGGTCATTGATCAACAAGATCCATGTGTCATCATATCCCTAGCTCTGAATAATTTGCTTGGAGAAAATAAAGTTTGACTATTGAAAGGCTCGGAGGCCGATCCATGAACCAAATCTCGACCGTTGTTTTGAAAGGGAATATCTGATCCATTGATTTGGTTGGGGGTAGATTTCAGCCATTGATCGTGAAAGCCTCATCCAAGATCATGATATCAATGGCCACAGTCCATTGTGAGAACACAATATGATCGGGCGATAATTTTATTAAGTTGTCCCGCAATTGAAACCATGGTAAGTCAAGAGAGATACATGGTGAAGGGAGATGGATTGTGGGCCCAAAAGTGGTCTAAATCCAAACCACCTTTGAGTAGCCTTGCAATCACGTGCTCATATAACATCCTATCCAATAGAAGTGCATGGTCTTCGCTTACTCGTTGGGGCATGTGATTTTTCACCAGGCACCTTGCTCCACATCACCCCTGTGCATACACTATCAGACTTCCACCTGCAAAGCTCACATTGGTCACAGACAAAGACCATTCATGGCCTCGAGGCATCAAGATGGACTCACATAAGTAATTGGAACCATCTGAGAACAATTATGGGTGTCAGGCCCAGTCCTAATCCCAATGAAGACAATTATTGAATATTGTGGGAAAAAGTTGAGACCTCGCCTCATCCCATAGATAGAAAACATTGCAAAGAGTAGCCATGAAGGCACACTTATGATCTCAAGCTTCCTTATGGGAAATGTTTTCTGTAAATCACAAAACTATGTCTGGCTCGCGTCTGACATCATGAAGTCTGCACAACCTGACAAAGGGGGCACCAATTGAAGGCTTTGAAGTCAGTGATTTGATCACATTCCTGGTGGTTGCATCATTTTAGTATATATAGGCAGTTTTGATATTTTTTTAAGGTCGAATGGTTGAGCTAGGCTCACTACTATTGTAATATTTTTATGAAGAACTCTGGTTCTCTGGTTATGTATTTTTTTTTGAGCCATATCGGTTAATATAAGTCAGCTTTCTTGCTCCATCTTATTTGACTTGTATACTGAGAGAGTTCATGAATGACTGATTCACATGAATTGTTGTAATTGTATTATAATGAATGTTTTGATTATAGTATTGTTATAATTTCTTTCAGTTTCCTTGAAAATTTGAATACAAGAGGATCTTGTGTTTGAGTTTTGCTGCTTGAAGAACTGATGCCCATAGAAGACATCTACACTCTCCTCTCCAAAGTCTTCCCTCTATTCATGCTTACTCCAACTTATTGACTGAAGTTGGTTCCAGACCTCAAATGCTTGAGCATGCTAGTCCAGATTTCTAAATTAGAACGTTATTATCATTGAGTCTGTGCCCGTTTGACTTCTTTAAAACTAACCTGTGAAATATAAACTAATGGGTACTGGGATTACCTTCAATGGAATATGAAGGTGACTTCTAGTGATAACAGAACGTTGTGCCCCTGTGTGGGCTGAGGAAGCCCATAATTTGGGTGTGTGGTTCCTCTCTGAGACAGATATGGAATGTTGTGTGCCCCTGTGGGGTGAGGAAGCCCATGAGTTGGGTGTGTGGTTCCTCTTTGAGATGAAGATGGAATTTTGTGTGCCCTTGTGGGGTGAGGAAGCCCATGAATTGGGTGTGTCATTATCTTTGATATGTAGGTGAAATGATGTATTGGTCTCTTGTCTGCAGAGAGTTGAGATGATGTGATACTCCAGATGATTCTCCCACGAGACACAATGAGAAAGCGATATGCTGAGTTGGACGTGCCTGTGGATGAGATTAAGTGAACTAGATCCTAGTGGCTGAGCATTAGTGAGTGTGATTATCCTATGAGACAAAATGAGAAAGTGATCTGTTGAGTTGGACATGCCTGTGGCCAAGCACAGGTGAACATTATCCTGGTGGCTGAGCCCTAGTGAGTGTGATTCTCCTATGAGACACAGTGAGATAGAGATGTGGATATCCCTGTAGCTGAGCATATATGGATGTGTCGCTAGTGGTTGAGCACTAGTGGGTGTATGAGATCCCTTTCTATACTATCTAAGAGTCATAATTACCTGTAACCCTATTTGTGATGTAAAGGGTACAAGTCGACCCCATCATAAAGTAAAACATAATTAATGAAAAAGATCATTAATGTAAAAGATAATTAATATGGTAATTATTAATTATATTTTGAGTTATTGAGGTCGGCCCTATTATGCCAATAGACACATCATTTGATGTGATAATTATTATATAAATAAAGGTGAATCTGCATTGAGGAAACACACTTAACATTGTGTAATCTCATGATTTCAGAAGTTATGGTCTGAAATTATGAGAATTACATCACCCTCTTGGGTGCTAGGTTTGGTGATGGTATGGGATGCCTTTCTCTTGAAGAATATAAAAAAGGATTGGCTGGGTTTTCTTCCCTTGTTGAGAAGGGTTTCCCAGGATACTTCTTGTGTTCTTGTGCATGGTTATTCTTCCTGTGATCTTGGTTTGTTGTAGGATTTATGGTTCAAGTAAAAACTAAACAAAAAATTTAAAGTAAATGAATGAGCCATAGCTCATTGAAAATTCAACATGAATTGTGGGTAAAATTGTTTTCCAGGGTAGTGGCGTAAACTGACGACGTCTTTAAATAATAGAGATCTTTCGTTTAGTGGTTAAAACTGTGGTGGAGAAAAATACATGCATGCGATACAAACAGATTCATGGGGTCGCCTAGAAACCAAAAGTTCACCCTTGTTGGAATTCTTTGTAATCCCTGCTGGTACCCCTCGAGTAGAACTGTATCATCCAAAATATCTACATGGCCATCACTCCCACGTACCAGTAGGTATATAGGGAGTCCCCTAGGTCTCTTGAAATAGGCCCTAGATCAACTGATTAGCCACTTGACTGCTATAGTGCCATCAAGAATAAAAGTCGGGAAGATACTCTCTAGTACCTCGGTAATCAAGTAGTATGGATAAGGGTACGGTTGAGCTTTCTTATTTGGTGCCTTGAGATATTGGGTTGAGTACTATTTTTCAACCCTGCATGTATATTAAATAGTTATAGCATAGGGAAAAAAAAATTCCATAGGCATATTGTGAACCTTAACCAGAGGAGAACATTTCGACAAGGAACAAAATGGATATTTTGGTCATGCAACATTTCCTCTTGCATTCTTGTTGCAAAATTGCTACACTTTTGTTTCTATTAGGAATTTGGGCATTTCGACACTGCAGTATTATTTAGGCCGAAGTATTCTTCCGACCGACACCCTTATTTGTGACCTATGTCATTAGAGTTGTCTTTTCATCTTGATCACTATGATACCTATCATTTTTAACCATTTTGTTTTACCCCATGGACCTATACCCTTCTTGACACCTCTATTTCTCATTTATCCCATTGGTTTTCTATCGTTTCCCTGATCCTGGTGGTATATATCACTTACCTACTTTTTTTTCCTCTTTCCCTCATGGCTCCCACCCACCAAGAAGAAACCAACCAAAAAATGAATACCTATCTTACTACCCTTCAGGCCCAAGTGAATAAGGAAATTCCTTCCATTCATGCCAAAATGGACTACATCTAGGAATAACTAGGTAGCCAAATTGTTGAAGTCAATTACGCTCTCCAACAATTCATGAACAAATTCCACGGTCCTTTCTCCTTTGACCCACCTCTTTATCCTGGAGATGTTGACTCCAACAGGATTTTTCACTCTCATTCCAACTCCCTTCCTCGTGACCCCCATATTCCTCTTCCTTTCATTAACCAAGTTTTGGATTCCCTGTCTGGAAATAAATTTATTTCTCCTTTTTAGATGGATATAGAGGGTACAATCAAATTCTCAGAGCACCCTAGGATCAAGACAAGACTACATTTACTTGTTCTTGGGGCACCTATGCATATAGGGTCTTACCTTTTGGATTGTGTAATGCTCCTGCCACATTTCAATGAGCAGTACTAGGGATATTTTTTGATCTTATTCATGATTGTGTGGAGGTATACATGGATGAATTCACAGTATGTGGAAATACTCACCAGGAAGCCTTATATAACTTAGAAAAAGTCCTTATCAGGTGCCAAGAAATTAACCTATCTTTAAGTCATGAAAAATCTAAAATGTTGTTGTCTGAGGGAGTGGTTCTAGGAAATCACGTTTCATCTGAAGGGATTAAACTTGATCCTACTAATCTTGAGGTCATCGTCAAAATTCCACCCCCAAGACTCAAAAATAGGTGAGAATCTTTCTTGGACATGCCAGATACTACCGACGATTTATTGAAAATTTCACAAAGATTGTTGCACCCATGTTTGGATTGTTAATAAAAGATGTTGATTTTGTTTGGACTCAGTAGTGTCAAGCCACCTTTGAAACTCTGAAAGGTAATTTGTTTGTGGCACCAGTTCTTAGGTTTCCCAAATGGGCTCTCCCATTTCATATATCCATTGATGCCTCTGACGCTGCAATAGGAGAAGTATTAGGGAAGAAAGAAGACAATCAACCCTATGCCATTTATTTTGTGACCAAGAACTTGTCCCCTGCCGAGCTAAACTATACAATTACCAAAAATGAATTCTTGTCAACAGTTCATGCTATCAATAAGTTTCACCACTATATCACAGGTTACGAAGTATTTGTACATACAGATCACTCCGCCATTAGATTTCTCATGAATAAACCCATTAATAATGTTTGAGTGACTAGGTGGCTCCTTCTATTGCAAGAGTTCAATAACACTGTTCTTGACCAACCTGGAAAGGAGAATTTGGTAACTGATTTTATTTCACGCATAAAAAATGAGGATGATAATATTCCCATTGATGATAGTTTCGTAGATGAGAACATTTTTTGCCTCTCTGTAAATGCCCCATGGTTTTCGGATATGGTAAATTATTTGGCTACTAGGAAGTTACCATCTCATTTTTCACCTCATGAAAAGAGTATAATTATTACACAAAGTGCCAATTACTCTTGGGTTGGCCATGACCTTTTTGGTAAATTTCCAGACTTGATTATTCATAGATGTGTCTGAGAAGATGAGATACCAGAAATCCTATGAAGTTGTCATGATGGACCATATGGTGGCCATTTTTCTGAAAAATGTACAACATATAAGGTGTTACATTCAGGTTACTATTGACCTAGCATTTTCAAGGATGCTTCCAAGTATGTGAGGAGTTGCGATAGTTGTCAAAGGATAGGAATACTCATGTCAGTTGAAAAAATTCCCTTGCGTGCCCAAGTTATGATAGAACCTTTCGATAAATGGGCCCTTGACTTTGTGGGACCAATTTCACCCATGTATCATAAGAAGAATTATAATTTGGTTTCTATAGATTATGTCACCAAGTGGGTAGAGGAAAAATCCCTATTCAGGGCTACCGAAAAATATGTTGTCGAATTCATTTATGAAGACATATTTATCCTCCTTGGTGTTCCTTGTGAAATTGTTACGGACCAAAGCACTCAATTCACTTCCAAACTGATGAGAGAACTAATGGAGAAATATGGGATCAAACACTGCAAGTCTTCTCCATATCACCTGTTAGAGCCGCCTTTTTCAGTCACTTTAAATTTTAATTTTTAATTCTTGAAAGTTGAAAACTGGTCTTTACCTTTCTTTTATTTTCACCAAAAATCTCAAAAGTCTCATCATGCGAAGCAACGATGGTCATTATACTCTTAAGGAAAGACTTTTTAATCGACTAAATGAGTTTTCACTTTATATACCTCGGGATATCGCGCTCCGGGAATTACAAATCACATGGTTTGCAAGCCCCGATCCACAAAGTCGCAAAACGACCTTAAAATTTACCCAAGATCAACGCAGAGAGTAAGATCCTTTAAAACCATAGCTAAGCATCGTCGGGATTTCACAATTTCGACATTCTCTCTCCCAAAAAACCTTACCTATGTATCCTCGATGTGTGAAGTTGCGAAATACTTTCAAAACCGATTAATTAAGCTCTTAATATGGATCATATTTACGCTTAACTAGATCATGTCATCACGATCTCGGGTTTTAAGAGGTCGAAAGATAGGAATGAAAACTCCCGATACGGAGAATGCCAAAAAGGGGTAATTATTAAACATAGTATCCTACCTACTGACTTTAAAATGCCCGAGCGACTTATCCCCATCCAAAGCCAGGGCATTGAAATTGCATGCAGTCAAGTACTGTATTTTCAAAAGTCATTTTTATTGGAAAGACCCACTTGGCTTCTTGTTGGTCTGTTTAGTCGAATCGGAAACATAAGGGGTCATAAATGAGTTTCACGAAGGAGTGTGCGGGGGACATCACACTTGGAGGGCGACAACTTATAAGATCCTGAGGGCTGGGTATTATTGGCCAAATATTTTTTCAGACGTCAATTCCAAGGTCCGAGCCTGTAACCCTTGCCAACTATTCGCGGGAAAACATAAACTCACAACGCTACTGTTGGTACCGGTCAAAATGAAAGCCCCTTTTCAACAATGGGGGCTCGATTTTATAGGCGAGATTAACCCCCATTCTATCGCCCAACACAAATGGATCTTAATTGCCACAGATTACTTCACTAAATGGGTGGAGGCTATTCCAACCAGAAGGGCAACAGATTCGGTGGTAATAGATTTCCTGGAAGACAACATTTTGTCTAGATTCGGCAGTCCCTGAAAGATAGTCACAGATAACGCCCAGGATTTTAAATCTATGGCTATGATCAGTTTTTTCCAGAAATATAATATCGTGCTCAGTCATTCCACAACTTATTACCCCCAAGGGAATGGACTAGTTGAGTCTTCTAACAAGAGTTTGATCAACGTAATCAAAAAAGTGTTGGATGAGAATAAGAAATCTTGGCATGTGCAATTAAAATACGCTCTATAAGAAAATCAGATAGGCACGAAAAAATCCATCGGTATTTCTCCTTTCCAAATGGTGTATGGGACCGATGTAGTATTACCCATAAACCTAGTGCTCCCCGTAATGAAACTGTGGCAAGATGAGAAAGAAGAACCAAATCATGTCACTAGAAGGATAAACTAGCTAATTGAAGTCCAACAACACAGGGTTGAAGTAGACAAAAGGTTATAGAAGTACCAAGACGACATGAAGACATTATTCGACCGTATGGCAAAAGATAGAGAGTTTCTCCCGGGTGATTTGGTTTTGAAATGAGATGCTAGGAAGGAGGACTCGGAGAAACACGGTAAATTTGACCACATTTGGTATGGACCATTCAGAGTCACAACTCCCGAAGGAAAGAATTATTTTCTATTAGAAAATCTAGACGGTGAAATCCTCAACGCTCCTGTCAACGGGCGTTATTTAAAACATTATATGCAATAATCAGTCGCCAAAATAAAAATAAATAATAATAATAATATATATATATATATATATATATGTGTATATATATATATATATATATATTCTTCCCCTATACATACCAGTTTGTTTTTTCTTTACATTTCATAATATCGTTTTGGTAGGTCTATTTTTAGCGCTAATAAATTTGTTCAATGATTTTGTAGAGATGGAGATACAGAATTTTCAAATACATTCAACACTTTTAAAAAGGCTCTGATACTATTCATGTTGTTCTCTTACAAGATTTCGACTTGCAGCCAAAACAAGAAAACGAAAAGTCATAAACCAACAAATAAATTCGCCAAAAAATAGATGATGGAAAAGGTTTTTGTTATTTTAAAAGGAAAACGGAATGGTAAGGTAAGGTTGGATGTCCTGAAATTTTTTTTCTTAAAAGAAAGAAGGTCTTCAAAAGAAACATGGATGATCTCATAGATATGGCAATTTTGATTAACTGATTATTAAAAGAACAATTATTTAACCTGGGCCCTAAGGTTCTCATCTACGAAAAAGTAGGAGGTTAAAATTGCCAGAGAAAGTGAAATGTCTCCGAAAAAAGGAGTTCCAAGAGTTAGTTTTATTTTTTGACCCCTGTCCATTAGTCTATAGATCTCTATCCATCACCCTTTCTTCTGTCTTCAGATTTACCTTCTTGAAAATGCCAAGCATCTTTCTGGGTTTGCATACTTGGGGAGAAGAGATTACATTTTAACTTTGAAAGCTATAAGGCAGATTTTGGAAAGTAAGCTGGTCTTCACAACTCCTCAGTCTCTTACTAAATGAAGTCATGCGTAGGTTGATCCTTGCTATTCTAGGTTTTTCAATTGTTTCGAAGGATTGAGGCTTGCTCGAAAGAAGATCCCTAAAATTAATCTCCTCCTTTTTCCCTACGAGCTAAGGTGTAGTGAAAGTTAAGGGAATGTTGGTACCGAGTAATCAAAGTAAGTTCGCAGACCTCCACTGCAAAATTTTACACAGATATCATCCCTCATACAAACTGATTTCCCCCACTTCACGCTCTAAAAAAACAAATTATAAGACAAACGGTGAAAGGAAATTCAGAAATGATTGCCCCCATCTAGTCCAAAAAGATGATGAAAGGAAATTCAGAAATGATTGCCCTTGTCTCAGCATTTAAATGCATAAATATATTTCGAAGTGGTGAAAGGAAATTCAGTAAAAAAGGGCCAGATAACTTCACTGGGGTACTGAAAAGGCTCGCTGGCAATGAAGCAATATCTGAGGTATCTGTTAGGCTGTTATACGTGAATCTCACTTTGCTCCGGTAACCAATTTTTTCCAAAACTGGATCTGCATCCCAAGTTCAGACAGGTTTCCCCGATTCAAAACGTGTAACTTATTTCATTTGACACAAGCCAATAGCCACAAGATCTGTTGGATTTCCTAGGACTATTTTGATTGTCTTAAGGCAGACCTGAATTTAGTAATGAGAAGGATAAAGTTGTGAAAGGGGCTGCAGCTAAGTTAAAGAGTATCTGAGTTTTGAAAAGCTTTTCACAAAGTAAAGGACAAAATCTCTTTTTCCTTCTGTATCCTTTTCTTAGGAACAGTTTCGTTGGATTAAAGCCATTGAATCCATTTACCCAATACAGGCACGTGGACTACTGTTCTTCCCATCTTGCAGGAAAACGAGATCCCTAGTTGGAGCCACCTTTTTCAGTCACTTCAAATTTTAATTTTTAACTCTTGAAAGTTGAAAAATGATCTTTACCTTTTTTTTATTTTCACCGAAAATCTCAGAAGTCTCATCACGCGAAGCAACGATGGTCATTATACTCTTAAGGAAAGACTTTTTAATCGACTAAACGAGTTTTCACTTTATGTACCTCAGGATATCGCGCTTCGAGAATTACAAATCACATGGTTTACAAGCCCCGATCCACGAAGTCGCGAAACGACCTTAAAATTTACCCAAGATCAAAGCAGAGAGTAAGATCCTTTAAAACCATAGTTAAGCATCATCGGGATTTCGCAATTTCATCATTCGCTCTCCCAAAAAACCTTACCTATGTATCCCCGATGTGCGAAGTTGCGAAATACTTTCAAAACCGATTAATTAAGCTCTTAATTTGGATCATATTTACGCTTAACCAGATAGCGTCATCGCGATCTCAGGTTTTAAGAGGTCGAAAGATAGGAATGAAAACTCCCGATATGGCGAACACCGAAAAGGGGTAATTAAAAGTTAAATAAAGCTTAATTAAAAGAGTTAAGCCAAAATAATCAGTGCATTAATGCGATTTTTAAACACACACATTCTACGGACAAATTTTAAATGTTTTTGCGTTGTTTTATGTCCTGATTCGTCAAAAAATTATGGCATTTATTTTGAAATAAGGTGAAATGACAGATAAAGATTTTTCTTTTACTACTAAAATCTTTCCCAAAAAATGATTTGACCATTCTATTCGTAAGGACGTTGGGGTTTTAAATACTGGAAATATAGAGTTCTTTCTCTCTCTGTTTTCAAATTTCATTTCTATCTTGTGCAAAAGAAGTTTTTTCATCAAGCTAATTTCTGTATGTATACACATTTTTACTGCAGAAGAGCTAAGTCAGAATCCTCTACCATGGCCCCACAAAAAGCATCCAAGGAAATTGTTGAGAGTTATGGGCAAGGCTTAGATAATTTTTCTGATACTTCACCCCGAAGTGTTGATTTCGTTAAGACCTGGTCATACGTCTCGGAGGTTCTGCAGTCTGAATTGGTGAACTATTCAGACGATTCCAGTTACAATGAAAAGGACGACTTGGTCACCAAATACAAGATCGTCATCCAAGCAGAGATGCATAAAGTAGCAGCCAGGCCACGTCTTTTTCCTTACTATGATATGATCCGATGGGCACTAGATCATGTAGATATCCTAACCATAACCATCATCAGCGAGCAAAAGGTCACTATTGGGGCCTTTAGACCAGAACATTTGCAGGCGATGTACAAATTTTCGTCCATGCCGAACTTTACATACAATGTCGAATTTCTGGAGGGTTTTAAACAAAAGGAATGTGAGCAATATGGAAAAATATTATTTGATTTGATCAAGGATTAGGTCTCACACCCCGCGAAGTTCAGGGCAGATAGTAACGGAGTTTATTCCATTTCTTCCTTGGAACCACAGTTCAAATACATAGCAATGATGACCTGCAGATTGTATGGGAGGGAAGACACCATGCATTTCATCCTCCTGTGGGTGCCCCTAATTCACACAGTCACCGAAGGCTATTCTTTCGATTGGGCCAGGCTATTGTTAGATAGTCTATCTAGTCGGATTACAGAATATCGAACGCAGAAGGCGAGTGGGAAGGCTACCTCATTTTTCATATCCGCATACATCATGGATGCCATTTGTTTCATGACGCCTTTTCCCTTGATGAGCTAGAGCTGGACTCCATCTGATGCTGACCCCATCCATGTCTACCATTCAAAGATTTGGGAGAATAAGGAAACATAATTCATATACAAAATCTTCAATTAGGTAATGGTACTGATGCATGTCACCATCTTCGGTAATCCACCGCTCGGGATCTTGGATAACATAACGACAAATTTGAGCAACGTGGCCGACTGGTACGTAGAGGCAGAATTTTCGTACATCAGGGTTTTCGGCACCTCTGTTCCTCTGTATGCTCTACCATTGTTTACCCGACAGGCTGGCTTGCCGCAAAATCGCGAGGAAAACCGTGATTGGTGGCATAAGCAAAGAGCTTAAAGGATTTTTGAAGAAGGTATGGCCACCTTTCCCCATTCATTTGAAAACCTATTCTTTATTAGATTTCGGGCATGCAAAGGCTGAGGTAGCAGCCTTAGAAGATATTAAATTGGTCCATATTGAATTAAAGAAACACGACCCACACAGGGTCATGAGTAATCACATGGCTAGTTGTGGCCTTAAAGGATTTGAACATGAGAATTCACGTCATGATGATATTTTCTGAGGTGCGAGGTCTTATGCCGAAGTTTTGAGTCGGGTACGAGCCCTATCGCCTGAAGAGAGCATCGAGTTTTTCAAATTTCTGGAACATAGGCAGAGCTGCCTCCCTCCAATATTACAGGGTAAGAACCCGACGACCACAGAGGTGCAGCAAATGAAAGCCGAGGGCTCCAAAGATTCGGCACTCGACCAAAAAGAACATCAGGAAAAGAAAGAGAAAACTAGTGGCCTGAAACAAGAAGCCGAAACTCCCAATCCTCCAAAGAAGCCAAGCTCGGTCGTTACTCTGGGAAAATCGTCTAAGCATATCGGCAATCCCATCGCTTCTATTACCCCCCTACAATCCATGAAGGGGATCCCAGACGCAGGTTGGATTTTGGACAAGGAATTAACACCCATAACTATGGAAGAGATTCCTCCTAATGAATTCTTCTTCGATACGAAGAGGAAGGTTATTGTGAAACAAGAAATCTATCGAGAAGCAGGTACAACAACCAAGAAATTTAAAATATTAGATGATGGGAGAGCTATGAAAAAAGAGGAGTTTGCAACACAAATAGCAGGGACATTGGGAGCTTTCGCTGCAACAAACCAATATCCAGTCGGGTCCTTAAAGGATTAGTTGAAGCGCAAAAATCACTTGATCAAAACATTAGAGGCTAAACTAGCCACGGTAGAGGCAACTGCTAAAGATCAGGCGAATACATGCATAGAGAAAGCTAGAGTAGCTGATCAAAAGAAAATTGAGTGGCTCAAATCCGATCTCTAATAGACACAGCTGATGGCTCAGACCAGTAAACTGCAGATAAGCTAGCAAGGAGAACTAATTGGGCAGCTACAGGTTAAATTGGACTTCACCAAAAGCCAGGTAATCGATATTGGGATATTTCAATCCCAAGCTATAGAAATCCGAAGAAGAGTGTCGGCAGCTCAACAAGGTTTACTTGCTAAGGTGGAGATTATTCAAAACAACTACCTACTCATTGATCAAGTACTGGAGAACCTCTCTCTCAGAGAAAAATAAGCTGGGGCGGCTCGGGTTGCTTTCCAGGAGGCTATCATAGCCAAAACAAAAAGGGAAACGGGTAGTAGTTCCGGGTTTTCCATCCCAAAACAGACCCGAGGTAACGTCTTGCTAAAAGAATGGGAGCATAAAATATTAGAAGGCAGACAACAAGTGAAAGAGGTAAGATAATCCTGTGAAGAGACTTTTGGTTTCATAGATGGGATTTTGTTGGGTCTCGATAGTGAAAGTAGCATTGAGACACTGGGTCAAATCAATATAGCCAAGCATCTGCTAAATATCAATGAGAGTGAAGAAAAAGAGTTGGCTGAAATATCACAAATAACCCAGACAGACATAGTCTAGATAGATAAATGGCTAATTAAACCGAGTGTACAATTATGTTCTATCAACGCCAAAGACCGATAGGTGGAAGAAAATTTGCCAAAATTGGTGAAAGCTTGTTATATTTTTGAGGCTGATAATCAAGCAGAACCTTCCAGGTTGATATCCTAGTTGATGGAGAGGTGTGTCACCTACACTAAGCATGCAAAAGGACAAATTTCCGGTATCAAATAAAGGCAGAGACAAGGAATTGAAATGTTTAATCTCCTTTTTTCTGTAACCAAAAATCTTTGGAACGATTGAGATTCCAACATATAGAAATTTGTATAAATATACACATTGAAGAAGGAACAAAGGCTGGACCTATTTAGGTCGATTGTAATAGAGACCATCTTTTTTGGAATATTAATACAAGCAATCCGAAGACTCCTGATTCCGTCAAGACTATGTTATGAGTTTGTTTCTTCTGTGATTTCATGTTCATTTTCATTTCGTATATATATGTTTGATGAATGTTTCACTACAATTTAGTAAAACCTCTACTGTGGTGATTAATTTTAAATTGTCTATACTGTTTACAGCTTTTCCTCTGTATTCGCTATTAGCAGATACAATACCTGTGAATTTTTTAGATTTTCTTATTTTATACATTCGTTAGATTTCCTCTCATCTTTTTCTTCTTTTGTTTACAGGGCGAGATTCTCCCTTGATAGGAGCCTCGTATTATAGACAACTTAGTGTTTTTCTCACATCTCACACATAATTTATTTAACAAATAACTCAGTTATGGGAAAATGACTTTGGTTTGCATTCTATTTTAATATCGGATAAATTAGTTCTCTTTTATACGATCAAATTGAGACAGCATCTAAAACTTTGAACTCTCCTTTATTTTTGTTGTTCCTCTATGACTGTCCCTGTAGTAAGAAAGCCTAACATCGAACCCAGTTTATCAGATCAAGCACATATCACTTTGAACCTTTTTGATACTATACTCAAAACAACCACCACCCGGGTAGAACTTGAACGTTCATGGGCCGCCATTGAACGGGATATAAAAATCCAGGAACAGTTGGAAGCGAGACAACGCCAACCTGGAAGTCATCCTTAGCTTCCTTTCCCAAAATTTGATGCTTTTTCCCTTTTTATCCTTCACTCACTTTTAGATGCCTAGACACTGTGATTTTTAAGCCTTAAGTATAGACTCTAGAACAACATCACCCACACGCTAATGGTCAGGTAGAGTCCAAAAATAAAGTTTTGGAAGCTATCTTAACCAATACTATTCAATTGCATCATCGATATTGGGATGATAGGCTTCCAAAGGCTTTGTGGGCATATCAGACCACCTGGAGAAACACCACTGGGCATACCCTGTATGAGCTAGTATATGGGAAACAAGTGCTTCTACCAATAGAATTCCAAGTAATGACCTTCCGCATTGCCGCAAAATTGGGATTAAACTTAGATGAGGCTTAGAAACTACGATCCCTACAATTAAATGAGTTGGATGATATTGAGAAAGATGTTATCCAATTGAACAATATTAGTCCAAAACCAGAGGAGCAAGTGGAATGATAATTTTATTAAGAAGAAACACTTCCAACTTGGTGATTGGGATTTCTTGTTTCACTCCCGATTTAATAATTTTAAAGGAAAAATTACCACTCGGTGGTTGGGTCCTTACGAGGTAGTCACCGTGTATGACAATGGGACTGTCAAAATCAAAACAATTGATGATGGAAAAATCTCCTTTGTAGTAAATGAACACTAACTCAAACTTTATCACATGCCCGTTTCCAAAGAAGATTTTCTACAGGTCATGTCAACTGACAAGGCATTGGCCTTAGTAGATGGGGAAGTTTCCCCTTGTTCTTGAATGTTTTTTTTTGAATTTTCGACTGTACATATGTAAATAATTTTGAATTTTGTTGATAGACAATTCTAGAGATTTCTATAGGTATTTATTTCACCAGGAATAAACAGTTTTAAGGAGATTTAAAGGAAGGATTTTTTTCTTCAAAATGTTGCTATACTTGAACCTTGTTGTCTACTAAACATCAATTGAATAATGACTTGTTTTAATTAGCCACATTTTTGCAAATATTTTCATCTTCTTTTTCTCAAGGCATCTTTAATAGCAGTTTCTCTTAAACCTTCAACATTGGAGCATGAAAGGAAGTGATACCGTAACCATCAAACTTAGAGGTCACTCGTATAGTTTCCCCAAGAATCCTGAGTAAGTGAGTAAAGTATATTTATTAAAGAGTAACAAGGAGGTCTGATTAGCGGTTAGCCATGGAAACATAAAAAACAAAAGAGGAATAAAGTGAGTTGAGCCTAAAGATACCTTTTTGTTCTTTCCCAATGGTACCATCCACTACACACTAAAAATGCTTGATTATATCATATCTTTAGATAGGCTACGTCCGCTTAAGTACCCCTTACATCAGGACAACCACTAAGGAATATATAAAGGAGAGTCATCCTCTAACACAAATACCATCCCAATCTAAAAAAAGAAAAGAAAAAAAAAGGAGTGTTTTCAGAGTTGTCCCCCCATATTCTTGCACAAAGCAATCTTATATTAAAATCTTAAAATATGGAGGGCTAATATTTGAGGGTGTAAGAGGCTAACTCGTCGGGATACTGAACAAGTCTGCTGGCAGTGGGTACCAACCCGTGGTATGACTAGGTAAACTTGTTGGAGTATTGAACAGGCTTGATGGAAATGAGTCATTTTACCTAGCAAGGATGATAATCTGACAAAAAAAAGAAGAAATTCTTAAATCTTAAAACTTATGCTGATGTACGAAATTACTTGTAGACAAAGCTGACATGAAGTATGTATGGTTAAGCTAAGGTTAATGAACTCCATAAATTTTCCATTGGGAACTAACTTTGAGACTATCTCGAAACTCTCTCGCTTACCTCTTCTTAGATTTATGTAGGATATTCTATCCTATAGGTGGGGCCATATTCTAACCATCTCGTCAAACCGATATGTGAAATTTATCTCTATATTTAACAAGCTTTAAATCTTCGTCTATTGGGAGAATTGAATGGTTTCCTATATTTTGTATTGTGAGGTGTCACAATAGTTAGGAGTGGGGAAGGGGTTTTATGAGTTGAAAAATGACAACACTGCCTAGAAGAAGTAGAATCTTTGTAAAAATTTATGTATATTGTTTTCATGATACAAGATATTATATCAACAGTTATTTTGAAATGCTAAATATTCCCTGTGTGTTATAAACTGCTGTACATTTCTTTGATAGACCACTTAACTGGTTTTCTTTACAGACTATTCATTACAGATTTGTGATTACATGCCTTATAATATGCAAGATAGAGGAACAGATTGTGTGAGCATGATGGAAAAACAAGTAATAATGGAACACTCTTGTTTTGTCTCTGGTCTTGTTCACTATGACTATCAAAAGTGTTTTAAGACTGAGTGTTATGGATAAAACATCCATTACAGGATGAACAAATTACATTTCGCACAAGAGTACCATATGGAGTGTCATTTGAAATACCATATGGACGAATGAATGACACGCCATATGAAGGATTAGACGAGGTGCATACACACAGTAAATGACCATGATTTTAGGTAACCAAGAATCATTTGAATGTATTTGGTTGTTCAGTTGTATTATGAATTAGTTAAATGGAAATTGAGAGTTAAATGATACATTTTTTAAACACATTTTTTATGATCAAATGTCCAAGTCGAAGACTTGGACATTGATCTAAATCCTTCATAATTATGATTGCCTCCAAAATATTCTCTTCGAATTCTAAATCGGCGCACTCATTCTCACACATGGAAACTCATGTGTGATGAATTCATCAATGAATTCAACCGTTTCCACCTTGGGCGCATTCAAAATAGGAGGGTTAGATCCAATTTGTTATTTCACTCATGCATTGTGCTCATCCTCTACCCAATTGCGCTCTCTATTTTTCCAATTATGCTTGTCCTCTATCCAATTTCTCTCTCTTTTCATTCTCCACATTATCACCATGCCCAAACGATATGATCCATCCTCCTATGCTGACCTCTTTTCTATCCCCGAGTTCACACAGTGTAGGGAGGTCTTCCTTTGCATAGGGTGGGGACCGTTCTTGGCCCATCTGGAGGGCCACGATGATGATGTTTCTATGCAATTATCCCTTGGATTCGATGGAAAAATGGTGCACCTGGGGTCTCTAACCTTTGTGGTCTTTGAGGAGTCAATTTCCTCAGCCATAAATCTTCCAAGAGTTGGAGATTGTTGGTTCAAACACCACCAGTTGCCACGGGTGAGCTACAATAGGGTCTTCAAACCTAAGTTTCAGAATATCTCTGGACCTAAGGGATACTCCAAGGAGTAGATTAAAGAGGATCTAATTAACCCTTTGATAGTCATCACCATAATGATCACTTGTGAAGGTAGATATTATGTTTTTAAAGCCTGCCATTTTTTATTATTAGCTCATTTCTAATTCAATAAGCCATTGAATTTCCCTTTTTACTTCTTGAAAAGTCTTGAGAAGATGTCTTCCCAAGTATGAAAGAAAGTGGCCAATCCTCATAACTACCTATTCCACCATGACCTCATCAAACTGCTTGTTATAGTCGATTTGGAAAAACATGGGAAGACATGGCAAGAGTTCATTTATCAATTTTCAAACCCCCACCTTACAATCAAGAACAAAAAGAAAACACTTGATCTAGGGACTATTACTCCATCCAAACCCCATTCTCCGAAGACTCCAAACCCTCCTACTCAAGCTATCCCTCTACCGGAACAAAAGACTAAGATACTTGTTGATACCCCTGCAACCTCATCAGGTAAGAAGACTAAGAATCCTATTGATAACTCTCCAATACCCTCAACATCTATTGATCCTTCACTCAAAAAGTTACAAGAGGCAATTCAACAAGATTTCCCTGTAGTCCCCACAAATATGAGAGGAGATAATAAATTCAAAGGAGGATCTTTTCGAAAAAGTGATCGAAATACAAGAGGAAAGCCTTATGAAAAACCTCCAAGCACTTCAGACCCTATCCAAGTATCTTATGATCTTGAAGTCCCCCATAAAAGACTTACAGAAGTGTCTACAGAAGAATTGGAGCCTGATAGAGAGACAAAATCTGAACCCATTTCCCCTCCTAAAACCCATGTTACTCCTACCTCACAGATTCCTACACTAGATCCAAAATTGATAGACTCTCTACATCCTTCAAGGAATCCAAGCCATCCTCTGAGATATTTGATCATACTCCAACCATTGAAAAATTACAAAAGGAAAATGTTCAGCTGCTGCAACAATTGGAAGAGAGCAAGACCATGGATAAACATCTCCACCATGACAATGCAATACTACAAGAAAAGGTGAATTCCCTCCAAATATTGGTTGACCAAATGACCAATGACAATCGTAGCCTCCGTGCACAATTGAAACACCGCAAGAAGGCCAAGACAAATTCTTCAGGGAAAGAAGCTTCTAAAGCTAATCCATCCCCTGCTCAACAAGTCTAGTCATATTGGGCAATTCATTTTTGTTTGCAGTGGGACCTACAAAATCTTAGGTGTGGGGGTAATGTTGGGCTCATGATTTGGTTAAATTATGATGATGATTGAATCCTTTTTGTATGGATATTATATGTGTATTTAACCATTTTGAAGACATTTTGAAGGATTTTATATCGATTCATCATAGCTTTATAGCAGGTATGTTCAATTGATGTTTTGCGATGGTTTTGAGTTTAATTCAGTTCGATTTAATGATTATGGGATGCTAATGTGTGTTTTGTGTGTCACGGGGAAAATTCAAAATGCGTTTTTCCATCCAGTAGCTCGTTCGACACTCCATCCAACACCTGATCTGGTACTTCATCTGGCACTATGTCTGGCACTGCATCCAGCACTTGGAGTGTGGGTGAGTTGGTGGTTGTTATATTGGCGGCCTATTCTAGGTGAATCAACATGGGTTTTGTTCACCCTCGTGGCCTCCAAATACTGGGCTCTTGACATCTTAGATTAGGCATTTGTGCTAATTTTTTAGTGGCTCGATCAATTTCTAGAAGTTAAAGACTATTAGCACGCATTTAATGGAATTTACCATTTTTAGAGGAGGTTGAACCTTCCAGTGGTCAACCTCTCGAATTGTAATCATTATAAATAACACAGTAGTGTTCAGACAGAGTGGTTAAGAATTGTTAGAATCTATTTTGCTGTGTAACTCAGACATTTCCTTAAACTTGTACTAGACTGTGTTTTTTTATTTTAATGCCAGAACTGTGTTGATTTAGCTCGCGATTTGATGTTGAGAGTAGCCACAATCTGCTGGGGGGCCCACCAGTGGTCTCGGTGAATAGTTATATACATAGATTGCATATTTCATCTGTGCAATTATCATTTCCTTTATTTTCTGTTATATGTGTTTTTATCATTTTACATGCTGTGTGTTTGTTGTTCATCATTTAATTGTTTGAATTTCATTTTTTCAGGTTGCTTGAGATAGTTGTTAATATGTTCTATCTTTTAATCGTTAGTAAATGGCTTGCAAGATTCTAACCTTGTTGTGTGTTAAATGTTAAAGTGAATTTTGGTAGGTTAAAACAAAGTAGCTACAACAGAGTATCGGTTTAACATAGAGTACATAGTTTCTTTAACAAAGTTTCGATGGATTAATAGTTGCGAGTTTTGTTAATTTAATTCTCATTTTAGTCATGCTTTCCTGAATCTATTTTGCTTATCAATATTCTTGTAGTATGCTAGGATAGAAATAGGTTTTCGATTATGTTTTTACGAGCATTTCAATTTGCAATCTGAGTTTTTAATAATAGATTTAGTTTAGTTTAATTTATGAAATTTCCGTTCTAAATTTAAATTGCAATTTTAATTAGAAGTTTGAGTTTGAGTTAAGATTTTAGTTACGAGTTCCTAATCATGTGAATTTTCTTAAGTTAGCATAAGAGTGAATTTGAATTAAGTAGAATAGTGTTTTCCTATCATTGATGATTGATATATGAATTGAGAGATCACATGGATTTTCAGGATAGTTGATATTTCTTCTATGATGGCTAAGCTCTCGTTAGATTGCTTGATTCATACTTTTCATTTCGCCATAGAAGTTAATATTGAATTTATTCATGTTGATTTGTCACTAATCTTTAGATGCCATCGTGATGTCATAAGGCACCAAAGACATAATCATCATATTTGAAGTTTCTTGTTATTGTAGATCAACAATAGTTAATGATTAATCTTTGAATATTGCCATTATGCTTTTAATTAAGTAGGTTAAGATTTCCCTTTGTAGATTAGAAGTAATTATGAGATTTGTCTTAAGAATAGAGTTTACTTGTTGAATAGTTTTGATTAGTTACCTGTTGAGTAGTTTTGATTAGTTTACTTGTTGAAGAAGTTTTAATAGGTTAGTTGTTTGATTGTTTACTTGCTTACTTGTTGATGTTCATTGATTTGAATAGATTGATTAGATTAATTTGTTGTTGTTGTTGTTTTATTAAGTTGAATAGATTGAATATATTACTTGTTTTTTCTCATTATATTAAATAGGTTAACTTGTTCAAAGTAGGGTTTTCATTTGATTCTTTAGGAACAATCCATAGATCCATTGTTTAAAAGTTGCCTAGGGTAAATAGTTCAAGTTCTTTGATAGTGTTTTCTCATTTATAGTCTTTTATTAAGTAGATTATGTTGGACACACCTAACACACTTAGAGGGGGGGTGAATGAGTGTGGGGATCTTTTTTCCAAAACTTCCCTCTTACACAAAACTCATTAGTTAGAAATCACCATTAACTCATTAGTTATTGTTGTCATTTATAACCAGTTAAATGTGAACATATATCAGTAGCATATATCAAAAATATATCATCAACAATTCATCATCACGAGGAACACAAAGAATACAATATGTATGTACAATTTTTCTTTTTATTACGGACTACAATCCTTGGGGATTTTCAGCAATAACTGAATAGAGTACAACTCTACAAGAGTACCAACTCTATAATGCAAGACTCAACTTACACCCTTAGCACCAACTGAGAAGAGGCAACAATCCTCAACATATATCAATCTGCAATAGGTACGCGACGGGTCAATAGTGCAACCCGCGTGTGTACGCGCTCTGGCTCACTACAGCTCGGGTATGTACACGGCCAGTGTATACATCAGCCTGCGTATACCTTCTGAGCTATTAGGGTTTATCCTTCAAGATAAACTCAGATTCTCTGCAACCAATTTATCATTCTCTTTTGTCCAAACTGACCATCAGCCAATCATAACACATCCAAGCTCTCCAATAGCTTACTCATGATCTACAACCAATCAATATGAATTTTACTCAATCATGCATAAGAAACCAACATACTATAGCCATCATATCAGTACTGAATCATAAGAGTGTTTCTCACTCCATCAACCAACATAAACCACATCATAGAAACCATACCAAGAATTCCCTAAGCATTCACAACACAACAAGCAATATTATCCATCAAGACAATAATGGAACCATACCAGTGTCTCAGTGATAGATTTGAGCCCATAGAATGCAGATTTGGAACCTTCTTCAGTCTTCAACAAATTGTCATCAACTCAACCACAAACCTTCATGATTTTATCCATTGCACGCTCCCTATACACAATCATCTCGCGTACTATATGCACCTTAAACACAGACAACTCACGTATATGCACCATATACATAGACAACTCGTGTATGCACCAAAAAATAGGGTTTTTATGTAATTCTGAGAATTTCTCCATCATGATCTTAGACTTTCCGAAACTTCAATGCATCCATGAGATCCTCCCGATCTCCTCTCTCTTAGAATAGATCTTCAATCATGCTCAAGAGATGCACACCAAAATGCTCTCATAAGAAGCTCTCCATTGATCCAAAAAAAGGATGTTTTACAAGAGACCATTGTTGTCTTATTTATACTTTCATCCTCTAGGTCACTTAACCCATTTCTAGGTTACTTAAACTATTTTCCTTATTTTAAGGTTAACCAATTTTCATAAATAGAAAGTTCTCCAATCTTTATGATTTAAATATTCCTTCTTGATTTTGTCATCTCACTTTATCATTTAAATAATCTTTCTTGATTTTGTCACTTCACTTTATTATTTAAATAATCCACCTTGACTTTGTCACTTTACTTTATCATTAAATAATGATTTCTTCTTTTCAAGAACTTTTACTTCTTTGACCTTGTGGGCTTCAAGCCAACATATGAGGGTCCTCCAACTTTGTAAGGCCATAACTCACAAACCATGAGGATTTATGTGACGTTCCACATACCACCGAAAATGGTATGACAAGAACTATCCATATAGGTTAGTTTTACCAACAACTTCATTTGATATTCATCTCATTATTCTACATAAAATCATGGGTCCTCCAACCATTCTTCTAGGATAACTCAATCCGCAAAGTGTCTTCCCGTGAGGGCTTTCACCATAAGGGGACCACTTTAGATTTCATCCATTTGTACCATGACAAGAAAATAATTAGTCATCTTTTCATCAAAAAAACTATGCATCATAAATCATAGAATCCATCTTTATCATGTATCAATGAAAAATAATTAATCCATCTTCATCTATGCATCATATCAATGATCCATGTTCATGGATAGGTTTATACTTGACATCTATCATTCTCATCAAGGACAATACATCTACATTTTACATCAATCATCAATCAATCAAGAAATCAATCCATTGACATCAATCAATTACTTGATATCAATCAATGACATCAATCAATCAAACCATTGCAATCAATGACAACATGATCCAACAGATTAACACTTAGTTATACCATCTCCTTAGTTAGATCATACTTCCTCTAGATTTTCTGCCTTGGCACATATAGTGCTACAACTCTAAGTTTACTTACCTCGGGTTGACAATTTAATTGAGGGATTTAGTGCATATAGAACACCCATCACTTACCATCAAGGAAAAATTTCTCATCCCCATCATAGATGACCTTTTGGATGAACTTAGTGGGGTTCAATACTTTACCAAACTTGACCTCCATTCTGGATACCAACAAATACCTGTGAAAGAGGAAGAGATCCTCAATACTGCATTTCACACTCATGAGGACCACTATGAGTTCTTGGTTATGCCCTTTGGTATCTCTAATTCCCCCTCCACTTTTCAAAGTCTCATGAATCATGTCCTTTTTCCTTTCCTCTGTCCCTTTATGTTATTTTTCTTTTATAATATTCTTGTCTATAGTAAAACATGGCCAACCCATTTCGCCCATGTAGATCAAGTTCTCCATCTCCTCTCCAAGAACCAATGTTTCCTCAAACTGTCTAAATGTGATTTTGGTGCATCTGAAGTTGAGTGCCTAGGTCATATTTTTGGTAAGGATTGTGTAAGGGTCGATCCAAAGAAAATTGAAGCTATGCATAATTGGCCTCGCCCTAAAAATATTAAAAATATGCATGGTTTTATGGGTTTAGTGGGTTATTATCGGAAGTTTGTTCATAAGTATGGAAACATTGTAGCTCCTCTCACATCTCTCTTTAAAATAATGCTTTCAGCTAGACTCCAGCATCTAACCAATCCTTACAAGAATTAAAAGATGATGTTGATACTGAGAGGGGGGTGAATCAATATCAATTACAATTTAAAAAAAAATTCAACTTATACTTAAACCATTCAATTATATCGAATGAGAAATGAACAATAGTATAAGAGTTACACCAATACGCCATGCACAATATATGAGAAATAATCAATAGTTATTGTTCAAAGGAAGTAATGACTTCCAAAGGTAGCTACAACTTCCAAATATAAAGGGAGGGATAAACCTCCAAAAGGAAGATGCAATCCTCCAATATCAAGAGAGGGTTGAACTCTCCATCCTTGCCCCTTCCTTCCACCCAAGAATATATAAGAGATAATAAAAATTTACATTAAATTATCACCATCAACCAACCATCACATAGAACCTGATAATGCTTCCTGACTTCTTCAACTTCTGCAATTATTCACTTCTTGGAATACTCTGATCCTATAGATAATATTACTCAATGTATTCTTTGAAATGCCTCTAAGTTTCACTCCTTGAATCCTCCCATAAAAGGAGTTATAAAGAAAATGGCAGACCTTATTCAATTCTGGTTTATTCAGGAGAGCGAACTTGTGCAACATGCCCCGCGCTCAATTTTTAACATCATATTTTGAAATTTTTATACAGAAAAATAAAACTTGTACTCTTTCCAATGCAATTAGTATCACTTCATTTGGATTCTCTATGGATTGTTTATGATTGTTTTACCTGGAACACCTGTTTAAGACTAGTCAAAAACCCCATCTTCCACATAGTGTATCTCCAAAATTATATAGAATAAATAGCTAAATTTTTTACCACGGGTACCTAGATATGTCTTCTTAATACCATACCAGTTTCACCATCTGAATTGTTCTAGAAAACAAGTTATAGAAAAAATGGTAAGATAACCTGTAAATAACATACCTTAGAATACATCACCAAAAGACTTCATCCTCCCTTGAAATACAACCTTATTTACTTCCGTTTTCCTCTGAAATTCGACTTATATCTCCTTGTTCATTAACAAACTTGTGTTTGTTGAAAAATGAACGATTAATGAGATGTATTTATACCCGTTATGTCACTTCCTTTTAACATTAGGGTCGACCTGACACTTTCTTATTTTGTATTTATTTTCTTTAATTATATCCAGGGCCGACCTGTACTTACTTCTTCAATTCACTTTGTCATCTTCAAAAATTAATTTCTCCTCAACCATTAGGATCCACATGACGTGCCACCTACCAATAGAAACAACATGATGTATACTATCCATCCATGGGTGTTGTATATTCATGTGCAATGTCCTTCATGTCCAAATACCTTCATCATTGTTGCGGTCCAAAACCAATGACTAGGGTTGACATCAATGAAAACAACCAATCTTCCAACAATCTCCCCCTTTTTCACTGATGGCAACAATCATTCTCCCCCTGTCATCATGATCCCAATTTATCTCCCCCTTTGACATCAATGTTAAAGGGTGGGGTTGTTCCTCCTAAGTTCAATGGCATAAGGTGACCTTCTTCTTTGGGGCTACTCCCCCTAAACATGTGGCACTCAATAATACTTCATCCTTATTTTTGGTCTCTGCGACTTTTTCTTCCTTTAAATCCTTTTGTCTGGATTTTGTCTTATCTCTCTTCTTTATATATAGGATGTATATGTTGTTTGGTCTTCTTGTTGCAGTTGCAACCAATCTTCCTGAGTTATTTTCTCTGATTTTACATTTTCAGGAGTCAAACATAAGAGTGTATCCTTGATCACATATTTTGCTGACACTAAGGATATTATGCTTCATATATTCAACCAATAGGACTTTTCATACTTTTACATTTTCACTTCCAATATTTACAGTTCCTTTTCCAAGTATTTTGGTAGATGAGTCATCTCCAAATGCAACATTTCCACCCTTTTTCTTCAAACTGAAAAATTTTCTTTGATCTTCAGTCATATGAGATGAGCACCCACTGTATATGAACCATTCATCTTAGTCTTTGCATTCTTTAGGGACCAATGCTATTCGACAGTTTTGATTGTGTGGAATTTCTTTCCTTTTCCATGTTCTAGTTGGTATAGGGACATTTGGCATAGGATTATCTTCCTTCATCTCTCTGCAATCTCGTGCTTTTTGACCAAGATTATTGCACTTGTAACATACAATACTTTGATCTATTAATGGGTCAAATGGATTATAATTTATGTTGACGGGTCTATGAACATTTCCATATATATTGTTTTCACCATTCATGTAGCTTTTGTAGTTATTCCTTTCATTGATTCTACAATTGATTTCCTTGTGTCCAAAATTTCCACAAGTATAACAATGTCCAAGAAATAAATTTTGATACCTGGGCGTAAGTGATATTCTTTGTGGTGTATTCCATCTAGGTTCATGGTTTATTATTTTGTATTTTCCTTCATAATTATTGCTTTCATACCTGATGGGAGAGGATCCTCTTGATGTCTCATTCCTTCTGAATTCTAGTCTTCTATCTTGTTGTTCAACTTGCTGTGGAGTGTTGGTGTCATCCTTTTCATCTTCCTTCTCTTGGTTTGTTGTCTTCAAACTGTCATTGTATCCTAGTCATGTCTTGTCATTTGGATATATTTGACTGCTAAGGATCTCATCTAATTTTTTCGTTCTTTTTTCAAACTTCTTCAAACTTTTCTATTGTTCTTGTGTGATCCAATTATGCTTTCAATTTCTCATAATCTTCTAATTGTTCCTTCAAGCTACCAATGGTCTTTTCAAGCCTGTAATTTGCTTCTTCAAAAATACTCAATTCACCTTTTAGTATTATGTTTGTGCTTCTAAGCTTGTTATTTTCAGCTTCAACATGCTTCAAATTTTCAATATTCTCATCTTCTTGTTCACTCTATACGTTGTCTTTGTATCCCCAAAAGGAATCAAGGTTGGTTTCTTCATCTGAATCTTCTTCATAAATGATTTCTTCTTCTTTAGAACGCTTGTGATCATCATCCTGGATTTCTTGGGTTATGAAGAGGAATTCTCCTCCATCGTTATCTTCTTCATCACTCTCATCTGAGGAGAGGTCATCATCCTTGGATTAGAAGCTCTTTTTATTGTTGAGACTTCTCTTTTTATAGTAGCAGTTTTCAACAATATGTCCTATTCTACCACAATTAAAGAAATTGAGAGGAGACTTACCTTTGTATCTTCCAGTTCCCTTCAGGAACCTTCTTACAAAATTTGTTATTTCTTCATCAAGGTCATTATCCTTGTATTTTTTCTTCTTTATGGATTTAATGGTTGCTTCATTGTTTAGTTGGTCACTTTATGCACCTGTTCTCATTTCTTATGCTATAAGAGACCCATGTAATTCATCCATTATCATTTTGGTCAAGTCCCTAGTTTCTTCAATGGAGGAGACCTAAGCATCATACTTCAAGAGAAGTGATCTCAACACTTTTTGTACAACCAAGGATTCATTGAGCTCTTCACATAATCCTCTGATAGCATTAACAACTTTATCAACTCTAAGAAAATATATTGCAATATCTTCCTTTTCATCCATCTTCAAATTTTCAAATTCTTCTCTATGTCGTTGAAGCTTGACCTGCTTAAATTTTGGATCACCTTCATAGATACTCTTGAGTTTGTCCCATACCTCTTTAGCAGTGTTGTAACCCATCACTTTTCTAGCAATGGTTGGTGCCAATGCTCCTATAATAACATTTCTGGCTTTTGAATTACAACTCATAAGTTTCTTCTCATTTGGATCGGTTGGAGGATTATTTGGGATTACATAGCCCTTTACAACTGAGTAACAAATGTCTAATCCTAAATATGTTAGGAAATTTTTCACTCTATCACTGCAATATGCATCATTTCTTCCATCAAATCTGTTCGTGCTCGAATCGTCGCCTGGTGAGCAAGAATGGGAGCACTAGCATGCCCTGTTGGGCTCAGCAGGGCAGAACAGGTTTGCTGTGAATCAAAATGGGTTAACATAGAATAGAAAACCAAACGAAATAAAATCTAC